>JAWQRN010000049.1:0-45357 GCA_033557685.1 Sperchopsis tessellata | reverse complement strand
CTCAAAAAAAAACAGAAAATTATCTATAAATATATATATATATATATATATATATATATATATATATATATATATATTAAATCACGTAATTATTTTTTTTTAATTTGATTGGCCTCGGCACATGCTATTTAGCCTAGCGCTAATATTTGTAATTTGATATATTGTATTTTTCGATTCAATTCCAGGTCCCTGGGATTTTACTCGAGCCTCCACGGAGTCGCATAGATTGAAGCCCCAACGCTGTAACTTATACAGCTACCGAGGCGCTACGTAATTATTATAAATAAGAAAGCTGAAAGTAACGTAGGTATAAATATGTAGCACCACTTCTGCGATTTGGCCCATACGTACGGGCTAAATCGTCGAGAAACTTCAAAATGTATAATTTCAAACTGACAGCAGGCATACTCCCGCGTTATATTTTGAAATGTTGTTAGTTCCGCACCTCGATACTTGGGGTACGTGTTCCCATTTTTTCGCCGTGTAGTTTAGTATTCTGGTGTGTATTTTCTTTGGTACAGACTCTCTAGTAGCAGTCTGGATACGACTCGGTCCTGGGATAGATTTTTTCATGATGATCTTTTAGTTGCAATACAGAGACCATTTTGTTGTCCTCTAGAGAGTATTTGGTCTTTCATACTAGATTTTTCTAGTTTACTTATCGCCTTTCAAAATAATTATTGTCCTGGAAACGTTGTTCTCTTCTCCTATTATTGCGGTACTAAGTTTGAAAACTGTTCCAACAATCACAGGTCCATTAGCTGCATACCAGGAGTGTCGTGCTTCACAAATCTTTGTAAAATTTCTTTTTTGTCGATTGTTTAGCAGCTTCAAATGTAAATAAATGAACAACAACTTCAGTGACCCTACCACGTACACTAAGTGATACAGCCTGCTTTACTCCTGCATATCAAATGCCATCTACGACTGCTTGCATGACATGTTGCGTAAGGAGTTCGGCTAAAGCAAACCCGGAAACCAATATCTCCTTCAAGCTTTTGAAAGATATCCCCAGATTTTTCCAATCGTGCTCTTAGCTGCGTCAGATGTACAAACTTTTGATTTTGGTTGCATACCTTATATCTAAAACCGCAAATAATGCCTCGTAATCTTCTTTTCCAAAATCTCTTACGCACGGCCACGTAGAGATATAACGAGTGCTGCAGCTTTATCAGAAGCACTCCAGGTATTTATCTTTACAGCTGCTTCAAATTGTGTTTTATAATTGGGCCGTCAAAAATATGTGGCTGAAATTTTCGTTCTTCTAATGCTTATACATATGGTAGTTGGGCTTAACTAGATTTTCTTGTGTAGAACTTATAAATTTTCATTCTATTTTTGAAGTTCAAGCTCCATTTTCTGATATTTTTCGTTCATTGTGTATTTCATAAATTCTGCATCCGTGACACTAATTTTTTCTGCTACATTTTCTTCCAGGATTTAGATTTTGTATTGCAGTTCAATGTTCACTTTATTTAATTATTTATTATCTATTTTTTTTTCTTTTGTAAAATGTATAATTTGCAAATTGATTGTATATTTCAGATAATACTTTATAACTAAGATTATCCACTGTATTGTTTACTTCGCCGCTTAGATGGTCAAATTTCCTGTTTTGATTATCCACTTTACTACTACTTGAATTGTACAGTTTACAATTTAATTCACTAATGAAATGCATTCACTTGCAACTGCGCGTGTAGTTTTAATTTTTTCCATTTCACTAATTTTTATATTCTGCCCACGGGTAGTTACACCCCCTGAACTATGTGATAGTATATATCACAGTTTATTAAATGCCACTTCTAACACAAAAAACTCTCACAATCTGTTGGTGATATTAACAAGGATGTTTATTTAAAATATAAATTTACTTCTTTTATACAAATAGTTTACAAAATACACAAAACACTTGTGATACAATCAGGTAAAATCAAATTCATGCCTAATCTACAGTGTCCTAGATGCTAACAAAATGATTGAACTAGTTTTCATTAGCGCGGAACACGTCTAATTAATGTTTATAACACGCGTACATCATGTACGTTAATCATCTTCAGTAATTCCCAGAGTCATTCGTTTTAACATTACATTAATAAACAAAGTCATTTTTGTTCAAATTATAGATTATAATGGCTTTATTATAGGTTATGTATTGTAACATTTATAATGATGTTATGACACATAACATAACATTGAGGATGACCCAAAGACTTGTAAACGTATGGCGTTATATTCTATGAGATTATTCTGCGTGTATTTTTAATAAAATTATTCACACTATACTTGCAATTTTAAGAAAAAAAAATTGCAAGGGGTAATTGGAGAGCTACCATTAGCTCAGTGGAAGGTCATAATTCCAAAATGAATAATGCCAAGTGCGGAGTTTGGAAAGAATAAATTGGTATGGTTGCTTTATACGGAAAACGTTGAAAATATGTATATTTTTGTGCAGGACGACGAGAATAATAAAAATGTTGCTCTTTATGTATTTACTGATTATGTATAGTAAGGATATGAAATGAAGAATCTATTGATGCATAATATTAAGCAAATCCCAAATATAAAAAAAAGATTACACATGCCCTGTGTGGAAAAATCAGTTAACGCCATAAAAATCTAAAATTTACAAAAATCAATCGACTTTTAAAGCATATGTTCACCTATAATGGTGCATAAAAAGATAAACAAGACAGAGATTTCATAACATAATTTTGTTTTTCTTTTTATTGTAAAATTTAAATATCTACATTTATACCATAAATAAGTATGATTCTCTCTGTAAGGCTGCCTTAAAATGATCAAACTTGAATATCATACTAAAATCGCAAATACTTGCTAAATAAACTCATTGTATAAACTCAAAGGGGTTTATTAAGGTAATTATTCATTAGTAGAGAAAATAACGTGGCAGCTGGTAGCATAAAAAAATCTGCCTCTTTTATTCGAAAATGCACGGTAATTTGTTCCTTTCGTTTCCGTGTTTTATATTTTGTTTTTAAATTATTGATTTATTTGAGCTTGTATTTGATTACATCTTGAACCACCTTGTACGTGAATCAACTTTAGTTACTAACAATATAGGTAGGAATATAACAGATTTGTAAGTAGTGTATAACATTACAAGGGGACACTAAATATTTGACACATTTAGCGTGTATCAAGGTTAGAATATACAATTTGTTTATATTTAAACGTGTGTCTAATTTCACTTACATAACAGATACAATCATAACTATAAATTCCAATTTTGTTGTGCCTTTCTAAGTTATATTGTTATCATACATACGAAGTTTGTTTAGTAAACTGTATGGCAAAAGTTTCCGGTTAAATATAGATGGTGATAAATTATTTCATAATCTCTTTTATAACTGTTCTTTAAAAATACTTATACACATTATTAAAGTACTACTCAATTATGATTTTATTAATGTCCGGAACTAAACGGAAATATATAAATTTACTTTATTGATACAGAAGATAATTTGATAAATTAGTTAAAACTTTCAATATTTTACAAATACGACTCCTAGCCCGAGATTGGTATATGAGCTTTCATAACATAATGTGGAACGGAAAATTCGATTAAAGGACTTCTACACAACCCTATCTACAAAATCCTATCTATCGGTAACATCTGCTTGAATAGTTGATAATCAGTTAACGTTTGCAGGAACGGCCATTTTAGCGTACGGTGTAACAATGGCCCCGACGGGTACCGATATCAATTGAAAAGACACCGCATCATATAATATGCACTCTCTGTTTTGGCTTACCGCACTGGTTTTGCCTGTTCGTGACAATGAACGAATGGCTTGACGCTCATCTTGTCTCCCTCACGACACGGGGGAACTCACCCCGGTGTTATCTCACCTGCCCCCAGGGTGGTTTTTCGATCGTTTTTAAAATAGGGGCGTGCTCGAGACCGATACATACTCGTTTCCTTTGTTGGCACTCTTTCCTCTTCTAGTAGGTCGTGCGACCCTTGGGCGTACAAATAGAAACGTAACATGCTCTTGTGACATGTTCAAATAAGTATTAGATGCGCTTCATCTGATATTAATGTATTTCCTCTGGATTACCAAGTTTTTTCCATTGCTTTTGATGGATGCATCGCTGGGTTTAATCTTATCTAAATTACGTGGATCAAACTTAAAAACTACGAGAAGGGAACACATCTGTATAAAATAAGTAAATATGTCACAGTAACTCCTTAGAGCTGACTCGCATTGCTTACTCAAAAATATCCTCGACAAGGGATCATTTTATCGAAATCATAGAGTGCAATTTTATTTAAAAAAATATATGGTTAACTTAAAAATATACTGCCCACTTCAGATTATGGAAGTTCACACTGTCCTAGTAACATTTCCTTACTAGATACGTCACACGAATTTAATACAAATTAATATAAAAACAAGTCCCCGATTTATGATACATCAAGAACACTGTTCGGCCATTCTATTAAAATGATTACATACAAGATCTAGTTGAAAATAGAATAGTATATTCAGAAAATCAGTAATCACAGTTATGGCATTGTAAAGATCTATCTACGATAAAGGTGGAATCAGCGGTTGATTCTCAACTTTCACTCATTTCATATCATATCGTCTTACTTTCAGTGACATTTTATTTACCATCTCACACGTTCTCATAAATGGTATTCTCAATCGATCGGTGATATGAGAATTGTCGGTGAGAATATATGATATTTGAAAACTAAGGTTGGCAACATGCGACTATTAAGAAGGTGCATTCGCTGCGAAATTCACTTATTTATTAAAACCTGTGAAAGTTTTTTCTTCACGAAAAGCTGATATATTTTATGATTAGAAAATAAAATTAGTTGGGGTAATTGAAGAAAACCTTTTTTTCCAATTTTTTCAGATAATTATCAGGTTTGAAATAGTTGGGAAAACACCGATGTAATAAAAAGAACATGGATGAGCAATTAAACGCGGAAAGGAATGGAAAAAAGTAAGTTCACATGCAATAAAACATTATTTCCAAAGTTAAATTAATACGAGAATAATGTTTAGAGCTGGCAGAATATTAAGAGAAATATTAAAGATTAACCATCTAAAAACAAGGTATCTTCTTCAAGGTCAGGTGGTAGCGCTGAAAGAGAAAATAGTACCTTTTTATATGGCACTCCGTATTTGGAATGAGGACGTACGAGTCCAGTATTAAAGTATGTATATTAGTATATACTTGATATATCTAGCAGCTCAGTTTTAATTAGAAAATATCACGGATTATACACTTGATATATTCAACTGATAGAATTATTAATAATATGAAGCTATTATTCGTTATAATAATATCGACAAGTTATGAATTGTTGTTAATTACAATGAAATATTGGCATTCTGGCATATCTATGATATGATTTACAATGTAAAAATTTCATCGTTTAATGGTAAGTCTTGCTCTAATATGGTGGTAATTATAGAAACTTCTGGTAAATCGTTTAATGTATTAGCTATTGCCAATAGTTTTTATTTCTTCACAAACATTTTTGGACATTTCTCCAAATAAATGAGTCATATGAACCTCAAGGATATCAAGTATTAACATTTAAAATGTTCATATCGCTATCACAGATAAGCCACACGTTTACAGAGTGGTCGCTTTTTCAATTCAAAAATATATACGGCAGGAAATCAGGATTCGTTTTATTAGGTAGTATAATTGCTGCATGTGTGCAATGTATAGTACCAATTACAAAAATTCTTTTAATAAATGGTCGATGATTTTAGCAACTTTTTTAGCAACTTCGTCATCATCTGACTAACGTCCTAATTAATATCTCGCCCTACGTCCGTTTGGTAACCAGCACCGGCAAAACTTTTGCTATTCTTTAAATTGAAAAGCGACATGTCTTCGTCGCAACTGCCTACAAAATTCTGCATTTTCAATCTCCTCTATTAAAAAAAATTTGCTCCAACGTTTCCATTTTCAATACAAATAAAAAAACACGTAAACTGTAAAATTTCGACGTTCTCATCAGAACTCACTCGATGTCATCGGTGATGTTTTATGATAAAAAATGTCACGAAATATCACATATTTGCTGTTGAGAATACACAAAGTGATACTTTTCCTGTGTGAGTTGAAATTTTTTATATATCACTCGCCTGAATTGGGCTCTTATTCTAGGAAAAGCGGATATTATATACACCAATAAGATTCCAACACATTATAGATCAGGATCTATTTTTTAAGTCTTCATTTCATTTTATAGGGACAACATTTATTTCTAAAATACTCACTACATAATTTTAACCTCCCTAAAACTAGAGGAGCTATAGGAATTTCCATTTAAAAACCAATTTGCGATTAGTCATTCAAAATTAGATTGCAACGTGCAATGGTATGTTTCTTTACTATTAAATATTCCTGTTTCCCAGAGCTTTAAACCAAATTCCTAACATACAGTCCCGACGATTTGGATTATAACATACTGTGTCACTATTTAATTCGACAATTACACTTGGAGCATTTCTTATTCATCAAAATCCTTTCTAAACACTAGTCACTTATTTAAAACCTGTCTGCATGTTGCAACTTTCTGTATTGACAAACATTTATAAGAGATAAGTGTATTTTTCTAGTTTGGAAATAAAATGGATTATAATACTGATTTTTCATCTAATAACCTAATGCGCACCCACTCCAATAAAATTTGTGAAATCTGAGAAATGTTTTTATTACAACATGCTATGATAGAAAATGCATACAAAATTTATTATTCCACAGCATCCCTTTCCACATCAACACACTTCTCTTTTCAAAAAACATTTCCCGAGATGCTTTAGAAGATAATAAATTTTCAAAGTTAGATCAGGCTACAAGCCTTAGATTTATGAACTCACAATCATTGATAATCTGCTGAACTTTATTTGTCTAATGCAATCATTTTTACATTGACTTACTTTCAACTCTCTCATCCTCCACCGTATCTAAATATTTCTTTTTTGTAACATTTTGATCACTCGTTCTTCAAATTGCCCAAAGCAGTATGATACACCCTCCTACATGTGATTTATCATTTATTTATCACAGCACATTTATTTAACACCCATGAAATTGATACCCACTGAATTTATTTTCCTCTTCTAGGGTTCCTATTGTACCCATGTCTTCCTGTCATGCATTAGTGTAGGAATCAAATCGCTATTATAGATAGCAGCTTTAGCTTTTTTAACCTCATTCTTAAGTTATTCAATCTTCTGGATGTTTACAGTTCACAAAAACAGCTACAACCCGCATTCTCAAAATTTATTCTTCCATCTCTTTAAAACATACTTATTAGATATAATAATAATTTTTCACTCTCATACATCAAAATAATTACTGTAGCCACTATTACTTGTGACAAACCGTCTAACTTTATATTACCGCGTAATCAGCATGCCATAAAACATCCACTTTATTCAACCGACTGTTACCACCTTCCTATCCATACAATTCTCACGGACATATTGATCAATCAAAATATTTAATAGGTAAGGAAAGTTCACACATCCTTATAGAACAACTTGTCTTGTTTCAAACATTTCACCCATATTTCCATCTATACAAATGCATGCCTTAGAATTCGAGTAAATGTCTTTAGTTGCTTTCACTAGACTATCTTGAATACCATACATTTTTAATATATTCCAAAGAAAACACCTATTCCCGAAGTCAAACGCTTAAACAACTTTTTCAATATACTTTTCTATTGCCTAACACAAATTAAACAAAAAGATTACATTTTGAACCAGGCATAAAGCTACATTGTATAGCCCAAATATTGTACATTGTTATGTTGTGCACTTTCCCAATCATTATTTTCCCGAAAACTTTTCCTAAATCACTCTGAAACTGTCACAATAAGAGCACTGGATATAGTTTTAAATTAAACACATTGTTTATTCGAAAAATGATAATATTTTTAGCTCATTGTAAAGTACAAATGTGGCCATTATGAATGGAACAAAATCTCAGACAAATGCGCACTACGGATCTGATGGCAAGCTCTTGCTCTTTTCATGAAATTTACGATAACATCTTTGCATAATTGTGGATAGACTATGGCAATAACACGATGGATCTCCGCCTTAAACTCAATAATTGTTTGTGACTTATTAGCAAACATGCAACAAGAAACCTTTATGAAAGAAATCGCATGATGTCAAATCACACGATCTTCCTTACCAATTATAATCCACATTTCTTGAGATTACTCGACCTAGAAATTTTTCTTTCAACAACTCAATGGTTTAACGCGCAGTGTGACATGTTCTATCAATCAATTCTGCGTAAACAAAATCAGTTATCATCGTGTAACGCAAACCCTGCACTGCAACCGCATTTCCAGTCAAATTTTCAAAGAAATACAGCCCAATCACTCCACTAGGCCAAAAACCGCATCAAATAGTGAGCGAAGGCATGTATTGGCTTCTCTTGAATTATTATTTGGTTCTCCAAACCACAAACTTGGCAATTTTGCTTATTCACGTAGCTATTAAGTTGAAAATGTGCCTCATCACTAAAGATGATTTTGTTAATTGAGTTGTCGTTCACTAGCTGATGTTCCATTAACCAATTAACCAATTCTCTTCGCGTAAAAAGGTCTACTGGTTTGGATTATTTGATCAGTTGGATCTTGTAGGCATGCAGATCCAGATCTTTTGCGAGAATTCACTGCTTCTTGAAATATCTAATTCTTGTGAACGATGACGAATAGATGTCCCTGGGGTTTCAGTAATACTTACTCTCACTGCGGCTATATTTTCGAGTAAACGCCCGCTACGAGGATGCATGGGTGACTTGTACAGATTCGAAAGAGTTTCCTTAAATTTTTTAATTAATCCTCGAATTGATCACTCAGTTGACCCATTATTTCGACCGAATATTCCTCGAACTTTACGAACTATTTCAGTAAAACTTTCCCCATATTTGTAACGAGTTTTATCAATAATAACGTGCTCTTCTTCCGCGTAGCATTCCTTATTTACCAATCGCGATTGCCAAATGGCACGTATAAAATTTTTAGAACTCCGGCGCTGTTATTGGGACACTTATAATTCTTGTAATCAAACTTGTATTCCTTCGTTTTATAAAAAGGTCACACAACAACATTCTTCCAATCATCTGAATCAATAGAACTAACTGATCAAACATACAATAACTTATACAACCACTCATAAACTACTGCTTCTCCATACTTAAGCATTTATTTTGTTATGATATCCATTCCCCTTTTTTACGTTTTATACTATTGTCGCATAGCATTTCGACGTAGCCGTTAGAACTAAGAGGAGATGGAAGTTTTACTGAATATGAGTATAAAACTAGTAAAATGCGCAACATAATTTCTGCAAATTCTACAAATTCAGATAAAACTTAAATTTCGTACATGTTATGCATATTTAATCGGTTATAATACAATGCACGACTAATAACCAGGTAACTAACTGACGGCAATACAAGGCGCTTACTGCTCAATTTAGTTTAATATTTATATGTTTTCATTTAATATTGTTTATTCTCATTACAAAATAAAACAATGCTTGTTTTATTTTCGCGTTTGCTTCTTGATGAATTGGTTGAATATTTGATTTATTGAACTTATTTAATTAAAAGTGATTTCATTATACTTTATAAACTCGATAAGAAACTATATTATTTCGATACGTAAATCTCTTTTTGCAGCCCAGAAAATTACACCCTATACAAATCCTTTTGATGTATTCCTGTTAAGTGTCATGCTCCTAGTATGTATATTAATATCATTTCCAGTAATGAGTGTCATCCCTGTAAAAAAATAGTAAAACTATCGGTCATCCTTAAACACACTTAAACCATAATTTTTTTTGTAGAAATTCTGTACAGTTTTTTTTCAGCCGTAAAAACGTAAATTCAAAGGTACTAACCATAAGCTGTAGCTGTATCAGTGACATGACTTATAGCTCCATTGGAATATATTTTATTTCTTACATTCTTTATACTAAAACATTACTAGAACCTTAATGGCAAAATTAATGTCTTATAGTAAATTAAAATAAAAAAAAACTTCATAAACTGTTATTCATTGAAATCAATTAATGTTAATTACATGGATCCAACAAATTAAATTATACTGACATTTTCTCAGCTGGAATAAATGTCGTTTGAATTTTTATTATCGATATGCATTTAACCTTAACAAATGTTTTGATTGAAATTAGTCTCATTATCTCATTGTGCACCGAATTAGTTTAATTCGGTTAATTGTTCATTTAAATATTACACTTATCATGATAAGATGTAATAACTGACTGTAAATTAAAGGTTACTTTATATACGAAAACTAATCTTACTTATTTTTGAAATCGGCTGAATTTGTTTCTTTCAAAGCGATTGTTACATTGAGGTTAATAATCTTATATCTATACAAATAGTAGTACAAAAGAGATATATAATAATAGAATTATAAAATTGATTTCAACTATACACCCTTCCACCTTGTATATAGCTAACCATCGGAGTGGGAGAACAGAGCGTAACAGGCAGGCAACCCCGAGATGTGAAGTGCATCATTTTATTGTGGAAGTCCATTTCGGCGCATCTGCCTCGGTTATAACCTCCTATTGTCTACCTCTTCTTCTTATTCTGCTTATCTCCGCTTCCGTCCCTTGATCATTTCCGCTGAATGCACTCGAAAACTGGCAAAGCCGTGCGGTTTACTATTCTGAGAGACGAGCCAGAGAAACTCTGGGACCGATATCTATCTATTATCTTCGGGCAGAACATTGAACGGATAATATTTTAGATCCATTGTTAAAAATTCGCAGGACTTCGTCTCCTATAATGCATATATACGTGAATGAATTTAAGAAAGGATTGACGCTTGACGGATTTTCGAGGATTCGAGATTGAAAAGATCCGGAAGGTTGGCAGCTTTTATATATCTAATGATAAATGAGTGCGAATATAAATAGAAAATTATATAGAATTGTGACAAGGGCTTAAAATATTACAAAATATGAATATGAGGGTATCTTACAAAAAAATAGGTAAAGGGTGTAGGAAATGAAGAAGCCAAGTCATATGTTACCATTTTTTAATATAGCTTTTTAAAAGTTTAAAATATCGTGAAATCATTATTTTATATACCTTTAAAATCTTTGACATAGAGAAAACTTGTTTTAATTATTCTCTTTTCATACTATAAACAATCTTGTAGAGACAGGTAATAATATACAATTACTTCATGTCAATTGACCAATTTATTTCCTAAAAGATGAAATAAAACTCTTTATTTTTAGTAATTTGTGAATTTTTATTAGTAGAAATTCGGAGTTGTCCAACTTCTTCTTGAAAATTTGTTACACACCTGGACGTATAATATAAAATAAATAAATCAAAAGTAATAATAATAAAAATCTAGGTATTAGTACCCTTCATATAAATACTCAGGAAATGTTGAACATCATGCTGCCTTCACGTGCTTTCTTGGAAGTGTCTGTTATAACTGTCGTTTCCCAAGTCTGATTATATGAGATGCGAAAGCAAATGCAATCAGTCACTAAAGTGTTCGAACACTCCCCAAATTCACTTACTTCAGTGCCAGATAAATGTTATGTTTAAAATAATACAATACATAGACAATTATATAGTTTGTTACTATTAATAATGAAATATAAATACAATCCTGCATAAATTACAATAATAATGAAAATTACACAAATTTCTTGTATCGCAAAAGTAATAGAAAAATGTGAAATTTAATATGAAAATAGGTTTAGTACATAATTTTAATATTGTTGGGATAACCTCTTTGCTTAATAACTGCATCTAATATTTTTGGATAGAATGAACACGTGATTAAGTATATTTTCGTGGTATATTACCCCATTCTTCCATTATTGCATATTTCAGTGTTTACTTTTGATGACGAAATTTTGTTTCAATGTAGTGCTGTCAAATATGAAACTGCTGGCCGAAAACCGGTCTTGAACGATAACAACCGGTATTCGGAAAACCCTATTTTCGATAATTACAGTAATCGGTTTGAAAACAGCGGTTTTGATTACAGATAACCGGTTTTCATAAACGCGGTTTCCGTGACCGATTTTAAAAACTGCGGTTTTCGGTCGGTTTTCATAACCGCGGTCGTCACAATCAGTATTAGGTCGGTTTTCACAACCGCGGCTATTATAGCCGGTATTTGACAAATTGAAAACCGCGGTTTTCAGTGGTAACGAAAACCGGATACCGAAAAAATCAGTATTCGTCGACAGCTCTAATTTAATGCAACATTATTTGAGATTGCATGTTAGCTATTTCAGCTTTTTTCACTTTGTAATACTTACATTTTTTTACCTGAATGCAGTGAATTAATTCATTGAAGTAACATCGCCTTGAAAATATCCCTTGCAACCGCGAACGAAACATCGGCACTAACCAGAGCCTCTACACGGTTTCCACCTGGAATCAATATTCATACAGATGATAACCGTGGAAATTAACCTAATTTCTGAAACAAGTGTAATAAATGACAAATGGCGGCCAATTAAGACTTAAGGTAGGTGTGCATTTGGTGTTCAATCTTGGATAGTACATTTAGAAAAACCAAGACCCATCCTCCGCAGTAATTGAGCTAGCTGCTGAAATATGTTCACTGGCACAAGAGCTTAGCAAGTTGTTTAACTAAGAGAAGGGCATATCTGACGAGATATATGATTCTAAAGTTCTAAATCTAAAACTTACATCAAAAATGAATAAATGAGTCACACATAGTATCAATATACCTACCCTTGACACACAAATTCAGAAGAAAATAATTTTCTTCGCGAATCTCGAATTCCTCATTGCTATAGTCTACATAAGTACATAAACTATTATTAGTGCAATATGGCCTTCCTTCCACATACAAATTGACCCGATTCCTCACCCATTTACTTAACAAATTCGTAAGACCAATCTAATCCCACATACGAAGCTCTTTTCATTTTCTGGAGCAGATTTCTAGTATATGACTAGCTCCTAGAGGCTTAATTGTCGATCGATAACGATATTATAATCAGAGTTTTAATAAGAGGTTTACCTGACGTTCACTTATATCCACTTTGGAGACCATTTCTACGAATAAGCTTCTGGAGCTACCATGGGTTTCTCGTTCTCACCTGATGTTGCCCATACTTTTATAGAAGTATTTGAATTGTTGGCAATATCGTCTTCCAATTAAAAATCCAAAAGCTGGTTCCGTTATGTGGGTGACACGTTTATTATATAGTCTTTAGAAAGAGATGCACAATCATATAAATTCCCAACATTCTAATATTCGTTTTACGACAGAACTTGAGTCATCAGCCGTAGCAATAGGTATCTGAAAATGAATGTTATAAATAATTTCGTACAGTGATCTTTCAATTTGTAAGACACAAATCTACTTTCCTAGGAGCTACATCGATACAATGTTAACAAATGGATATAATTTATCAGATATCAAACAGTCAATAAGACATTTTAGAATTCACCTCCCACTATCAAAAATACTCGTAACTTGAAAGTAACAGATTTTCTACCATTCGTGTAGTATTCTTTGGACAAAATTGTAGTCATATTAAAAAAATTGCACATTAAAATGGTATTCTCTCCATTCCAAAAGATATCATAATTTCTTTCTTCTGCAAAATATGATGCAAAGCGAAGGGATTTATCAGGTTTCTTATTTCTGTGATAAGGTTTGTATCGGATAAACTAAGCGTATGATTGCTACTCGTCTAAAGGAGCATGGATGTCATATCAGCCTGAACACTGTCATGAAACAGGTCATACCATCTGTTTCGTAAATATTAAAGTCTTAGCTAGAGAACCTTTGTATTTCCTCAAAAAAATTCAGCTAAGCCATTAATATTTATAATCGCCCTAAGAATATAAATAAGTGAACTGGTTTTTAATATCAAATTACTTGAAGACCTCAATATTGACCATTAAAATGAACTGCTGCCACCTAGCGCGTATCCCCACTCCAGCCCTTGTTAGCCGATTGCGGATCAGAAAGTTGAATTAATTTGTAGAAGTAATATCACTCGCCTTGAAAGTGTTCCTTGCTTCATTGGACGACACGTTGACACTTTTCAAAGCCTCTACACTATTTTCTCTCAGAAACACCATTCAATCTTGTTTATATTCTCATGTAACTATTTTTCTTATTTTGTGGGAAATTATTACTATAAATTTTGACATGTCAGTTTTGACATGTAGTTACTTCAGTTTGTATGATACATAGTTACACAATATCCACTGATATACGGAGTTGGCTCTTGTTGAACTTGACATTTTTCAAATCAAAACAATATCAATAAGTGTCAGTGCTGTAACTGCGAGAAACCTTTCAACTATAGTTTTTTGTAAGTGGTCATGTCATATTAGTGGAAATGTAATAATGTTTAGCATAAGGGTAAACACTGTTTATATAATTTTTTTTAGGTAAACTAATGTTTAATCTATCAAGAATAGCAGTATGTGTAATTATTGCAATGTTAACCAAAGTATCGGCAATACCTTACAGTCACCGACTTTATAGAACAGAAATCTCAAATTATTCGTGGAAGAATGTTCAGGTGAATGAAAAGTACCGCTTACCTGAAGACATTATTCCTGTTAGATACGACTTGTTTATAGAACCTTTCCTTGATGAATTTTATTATATTGGCGAGATTACAGTAATGGCAAAAGTTTTAAATGCAACTAAACGTATTGTAATGCATTCAAATGACTTGAATATATCCAACGTAAATGTTTTATTGGATAGTTCTTCAGTGTTGGTAGAAGCCACTACGTTTGACAAAGCAACTAGTTTTTTCAATATTAACACAGAAAAAGTGTTAACGCCTTCAAATAATCTAGTAATATCAATAAAGTTTACTGGGACGATACATGTTACCTCATATGGTTTCTTTAGAGTTCCATATTTTGATAACAATGGAACTAAAAGGTAAGTAAAGCTTTATTACCGAATAAGTCACTTTGACAGCTTTAAAGGTAATGAGAGGACTTTTCGATCATTTTTTTTTGTGTTTAGAAATGCCCTTCTCATACTTATAGGTCAAACGTATTATATATTATCTACCCCTAATTCCTTTGGACTACTGGCTGTGGTAAAGTTTTAAAACAGTACAATGTTGGCAATCATTTAAATAGATCGACACAACAAAGTATCCCTTAAATTTAGATACAATTTTTATAGCTACTACATATTCATATGTAGCCATAATTTCAAATGTCTACACAAGGATAGAGAGATAGTGATGCCGTCAAGACTAAGATATTTTCAAGATTTTGTTTTGTACTGCCTGGAATTTTCATCTCTAGTGTCAGTGTTTGGCAATAACGGAAATAGACCGACATAACAAAGAACCACTGAAAATTAGATAAAATCTTCGAATTTTCAAGATAAGAATGACAAATTTTTTGTCTTGAAATTTCAAGTTAAGACAAGATTCTTTTACTTAAATTAAAGTGTTTCTTTGAATTTCTGACGCTTACTACTGATGCATGATTTGGATTATGGCAAATTATCCAGCATATTGTTCTACACATTTTTCAATTGTCTACGTTATTGCTAGCAGAATATTTCAATAAGAGAAATAAAATATATAAATAGATATGTAGGGAATACAATCTGATTTTAAATTTTGTCGTCTTACGGCTGAGTTTACCGAAATAATACAAATATTTACGTAATAACACATTATATGCAGTACTTAAGGTTATAATCTTTTATACATAAATTATTTTCCAAAAACCTAGTCTCATGTAAGTAGCCTACCCTCATTCTAGTGATCTGTTGATTTTAATTTGTCTATTTCCATCATTTACCAGATACGGATTTAATTTTTGTGCACGCGTATCTAGTTATTTCAAATTTGATACCATAGTTTTACTTGAAACTACTTTTTGTGTGTTACGTCACTGGGCTTAACGGCGGGTATTTTATATTTATTGCTTGTCTCTTGCAAAATTTTGATATTTGATATAGTTTAGAAGTTTTGGAGGGAAAGTTCTACACAACCCCCAAACAATCCTGTATATTATTCGTAGCATAGTTTATGTCACCAGAAGATATACGTATAACTATTTTTAAAATAAAATCTAGAAAAATAAGGAATATGTAACGTTTAATTTCCATAAATGCAATTAAAATCATATTAAACATTAATTTTATGTAATAATTCCTAAACTAATTATCAGAAATCTGTTATGGTTACATACCTTTTTAAACAAACTATAAAATCTGAATTAGACATTGCAAAAACCAGCGACGTACCACAAAATATTTTAGGAGGGTATACATAACCCCCCGAAAATTATTTCGTTGTATACCATTTTCAGAAAAAGTGAGAGAAATCTTTAGGATACATGTTGATATGAACTATGCACATATTGAAATATCGGCATGTAATTTGGGAACATCCTATAACTGCCTGTAAAAGTAGACAACTATATTATAGATATTAAACGTAATACTCACCGTTTTTTTTTTTGGATAGTACTCCCATGGTTATTATCTACATGAATGTTTTTTTTCCGGATGGAACTCATGTAGAGGCTCTGATAAGTTCCGACGTTTCGTTCACTATTGCAAAGGACATTGTCAAGGCGAGTGACGTTAATTCCATGAATGAAGTCAATGCATGATCGAGACTCGGCCGACTCATGTTCATATAGGAAAGGACTGGATTGTATATGTGCACTGGCGCTGAGCCGGTCTATTCGGACGTTTGAGGAGAGAAATGATAGAGAGAGAGATTCTCCAAGTAATGGGTAGTTGAAAACCATAGTACCTATTGATATTGTTGGGGAGATTATAAAACCTCAATGGCTTCTCGAAATTTGTCTGAGAAGAAAATAAGGTTCCCGGCTAAGATTTTAGTATCTTGGACCATAATGGTGTGACCTGTTTTATTATCATATGTAGCCACGGCTGACTGAATAATATAACCAAGACGAGTACAGCCCTTCGCTTTACAACGGGATGACATATTTTGAAGAAGGGATTTTCATAGTATGTGGGTAATTTTGTCCGTCAAATACTTGACGAATGGTAGATGAGCTGTTACTATCACCTCATGAATATTTCTGCCAGTGTTAGGTGGATTCTTGAAACGTCTTATTGACTGTTTGATGACTGACAAACTATATCCATTAGATAAAAGCGCATCGGTGACTGTACACAACTCCTGAAAAAGTAGAGTTTTGTCACAAAATTTGAAATCTGGCTGTCCGAAGGAATTAATCGCAAATATTGTATGATGATGTGACAACGCATGAATGTAACTATTGGTATATGTGGTCTTACGATAAACAGAATAAAGAAATGTACCATCTAATCTACATTTCAACAATACATCTAAGAAAGGAAGGGAGCCTGATGACTCAATCTCCATCAACAATAGCAACAGATGTTGCAGCATGCTTTTTGGCTCGATACATCTTCTCAATTGTTCTTAGTTTTATTATCTTTATTTCCGAGATAGTCCTGAAGATGATGAAACGCGATACCTCGAAACACGTCGACGAGATTATCACTAAGGTTTTTGCCCTGGTGGATTGTGAAAACATGTACACTTTGAATCTTAAGATATATGGAAGGACATAACCGGACGACCCTTATAAATAATAGAATTCTCCAAACGCCTCGTAGAGGGATATATTGTAACGTAACTTTGAATAATTGATTATTTAGTGTTCCATTTGTACTGAAGTTCAAAAGGGTCTTTAGATGAACGATGTTAGAAACTTTAGTGAAAAATTAAATGGAGATTCCTCCCAAACTTCTAGCTACCACAGAAAAAACTGAAAAATGTAATTAATCTGCTTTTCACAGTGACTGCATATTTATCTCGTTCGTAACTAAGAAAAAGAAAAATGTACTCATCTACAACACATGAAGATTACAACATATATGAGGATAATGGTAAACGACTGATAGAAGTAGATTATGGTAATAGTAAATTTGGAGTGGATGTTGTGGATCAAACGTACACTTGCTCAAATCGTGTCCGATCTAATAGAAAATAGCAGCCACAATTTATTTTAAATATAATAAACATTGCGGGTATAAAGTAATTGTATTATACCATCCCAATCATCCAGAAGAAAAGATAATTAGGAAAAATTCTCTACATACCCTTGCTTTGGATGTGAACCAACAGCAAATTAGCAGAAAACTCCAGGTTGAATCAATTCCAAAAAAACTAAGAATGAATGTAGTTTTATTTTCGGCATCGAAGTATCTTCTAATGCAAGTAAAGAAAATAGTGTTCTAGAACCGAAAATATGCAAAACTGGAATTGGATAGCATCGTATTTTTTTCCTAGAAAAGATGACAGAAGAACATGACACTTTTGTACAGTATGTAAAAAATGGATCTTCAAAAATCACCAGGAGAAAATAGTGATTATTTGTGTTAGGTGTGTAGACAACAAAAACTCTTGCATATATCCAACTCCTAGATAAATAAAAACATTAAAAAATAGTATGCTTATTGCCTAAAATGATGTACTATAATCAAGTATATATTGTGGGATTCAAATGTATACCACACGACCCCTGACGGAACTCATTTAAACGCGAGTACTGAAAGGTTAAGCTAATAAAATTTTAAAATATAATCATAACGCTTTTTATTAAATTTGTATGATTCTTTCGAAATAATAAAAATATTTATTGAAATCTACGTTACATATATTTAATTCAATGCATTACCCAAAACATTAAGATAATACAAATTACGCAAATATATCACACAACTGCAGAATATCATCATTACGGGTTCATTAAATATTTAATTGCACATAGGCCGATACACATATCCTTCAACAATAATATGAACACATCCACAATGTCTGTTTCCACACAAATTCATTAACATTTAATGTTAAACATAATCACTCGCACCCATTCTCTACTAATTATATGCAAACCATCACGTACATATTGTAAGCAATGTAGGTATATATTGAAAATTAAAAGTTGTTATTTATAAATTATGTTGACCATGTGGAACTATGACATATTGAAATTGTATCTTATTTTAATCTCTGCGGAATTATTCCCTACTTTTATAACTAACCCAATCACGTGCGCAACTCTGTCATACCGATATAGAAATCATTTAAAATTTTAGATGGCTAGCATTAACTCAATTTGAGGCAACACATGCAAGGAAAGCGTTTCCATGTTTTGACGAGCCTGCATTGAAAGCAATTTTCAAAATCAGGATTAAAAGAGATCAACAGTTAACATCCATCGCAAATACTCCTATAGAGAGGACTGTCCCAATAAATCCTAAGTGAGTATATTATATAACTATTTACTTACAACTCGTTCATAAATATAATAGACGATTCGTATATATAGGAGAGATGTTTCAGGTTTCAGGGTGGTTACTGTGTAGACTCTGAAATATGCCGTGAACTTATTCAAGGCGAGTTATGTGTCCCAACAGCTTAATTTATTCTTTCCTAATAATGTTCTAAGTGAATACATTTTTCCATAACATCAATACAATATCTAGTATACAAGATTACCCACAAATATAAACCCCTTTATTTTACGTTGCCTTCTATATTTGACGAAAGCTTGGTAGGAATGTTTATTGTGAAGGATAATTTAATATTTATGGACAGTGTGTATTGATAAATAGCTTCGTCTTTAGTAACGAAAATGTACAGTTATATTTATATATAGATATATATATATATATATATATATATATATATATATATATTTATGTATGCTATAAGTATATTAGCAATTAGTGCTGACAATCAGTTACACATAGCACGTTCATATAATTGTTGATGGAATTATGTGTGATATTGGAAAAATTTGCAGTTGGGACATAATTCCATTTCCATTTTAATAAATGGTCTGAGTGATGTTTCTATGTAATTTAATGTTGCCCCATCTTTTTGTTTCATTTTGAATTACTAAATTTATTGGTTTATTTATCTATAGAGTATTGCATTAAGTGATATCAAAATGTTCCATTTCATTTTTGAATTTTTAATTTTATCGAGACGCTCAATAGAATTAAAAATGGAATATGTTTGTTATTTATTATTTGAATTCATATTTTGGATAAAAATTTTGAAATTGGTGAATATATGGACACAATTTTTTGCGAAATGGTCAGTTTTCTTTACGAATTTTAGGTAAAAAGTATATTTTAGTTGCAATTGTGTTATTCGAAAATAGTTAAGTTTAGCTTTCATCGCTAATTTATAACTTATGGTAAATTTTATTTATAAAATTGTTTGTGTGCATTTGTATGATATTAATTTTATCTTTATTTAGTAATTTGTAAGTTGTTGTGTCCAGTAATGTAAGATTGGCTTTGTGATTGTATTTATAAATTTCAATTATTACTGTTAGATTGCCTTTTTCAACTATTGTGACAATATTATTACTGTTTTATTTGAGGAATTTAGTAGTATGTTTGATCGCATAGTTAAAAAGTCAAAGCCAGATAATATTATAAGTGTTTAAATGTCATATCATCATATAGTCTAGCTACTTTAATGTATTATATTATACCAACAATTTTTATGATTGCAGTTTTTCAGTTACTGATAAATATACTTTGTTAAGAAAACCTGCTATTTTCGTATTTTTGCAGAGAGTTTGAAAAGGTAACAGACGAATTTGAAGAGACTTTGTTAATGTCAACCTATTTGGTTGCATTTGCAGTTTCAGAATATAAATATATACAAGATGGTACTCATAGTCTGCATGCACCTCAGCATGTAATTGATGCAGGATATGGAGATTATGCATTGAGTATTTCAAAAAAGCTGTTAACTGCTATGGATGAATTTACTGGTATAAAATATCCAATGAAGAAAATGGCTCATTTCAGTGTAGCAGATAAATACTTTACAGCTCAAGCCATGGAAAATTGGGGTCTAATAACTTATAAGTATGTGTTAGTTTATTTTATAACGTGTAATTTTTAGTTGCTGAGTTTATTTAAAATCAACGTGTTTTCGAACACTTATATTAAGACGTAGACGTAGACGTAGACGTAGACGTAGACGTAGACGTAGACGTAGATGTAGACGTAGACGTAGACGTAGACGTAGACTTAAACGTGGACGTAGACGTAAACGTAGACGTAGACGTAGACGTAGACGTAGACGTACTCTACCCTATACGCAAATTTCGAAGGAGCATGAAATGAACTAAGGACGGCAGTAAAGCTAGCTGGATAGAACTTCACCACAGGATGGACGAGAATCCTCAGGAGATTGCTGTAGAAGATTGTTCAAAAATAATGGCTAGAAGATAATAAATTCCTGAAATATATAGGACGGAACGAGTAGGAAATATTGTGGCAAACCTCTTTTAGAAGTATGTGTGTCTCAGATTTAAGAAAACCGAAAATATCATGTGCCTCTTGTGTGGCCACGTACTAGATGATGCCAAGCACATAATATTTGAGTACCCTCGAATGGAAAGAGATAGGTCGTAACTTTAAGAGACATTTGAAGAGAAGTTGAACGTGGTAAGGCAGTGGAACTGGATAAACTATCGATTTATATGAAAAAAATTCATGAAAGGCAAGAAGAAGGCGAAATAGTGAGATACAAACAAATACAAGACAATTAATTGGTAAAACTCTTTGAAAATTTGACTTTTATATAAGTTAATGTTTTGGTATTTTGGTTACATATGAATTAACTCTTATCACGGTAGAATTAAGATAAACAAAAGATATGTTTGGAACTATCACACGTCAAAACTGGAAATTGGCTGGTCTCTAATACAAGAAAAAAGAGTTGTTTGCAGATGTTGGGTTCTAGACTCCGAGAGACGACACAAAATATAAATGGTACTCGAACATGGCAGATGAGAACAATAGAACGCTGTGAGTTGTCAGATTTTGGGAATGTCATCACTTAATCGTAGATGGACAATACCTTATCATGGTGATAATAAAAAGACAGAGACATATGTAGACATGGTCATATTTATTTAAGCACGTTAAACATATCTACGTTTATAGCACTGATATTACATATTATATTTACAAGTACATTACTAATATTACACGTAGTTTTGTCAGAAATTTCTAATTTGAGTGTAGAACCCCAATATATGACCTGCAAAATTCTAGAGCAATACCAATACAAATAAGTCCAAATTAGTTCACATTTAAATTTTGATACACATTTTCACAAGAAAATGACAATAATAATTGTAACAACCCAGCAAGGTATTTTGCCTTATGCAATGGAATGTGTGCAACGGTGAGAGACGTATACTCATACCAAAAGTGTGCCAGGTTTGCTTATGCATACTTCCTATACTAAAGTAGCTAATCCAATAAATTTTAATATCATAACTAACCATTTTGAAAATATCAACAGTTATATACTGAGGTTTCTTTATTTATTTAGAGAGCAAATACTACTTTTTAAGGAAGGAGTTCATAGAACGCCTGATAAACAAATGACTACTTCAAGTATTGCTCATGAATTTGCTCATCAATGGTTTGGTAATTTAGTCAGCCCTAAATGGTGGTCGAATCTTTTTCTGAATGAAGGCTTTGCAACTTATTTGGAAGTAAGATTAACAGATGCCATTCGTCCTGATTGGAGAATTAAGGATCAATTCGTCATTGATTGTTTATTGGATGTGATGCCGAATGATGCTCTAGAGACTACAAGATCAATAATTGTTCCAGTTGCTCTTGAAATTCAAATAGCTGACATATTTGACAAAATTGTTTATAAAAAAGGTAAGATTCACAATTCAATAATCTAGTTCTGAATAAATATGGTGAATGGTCTATAGTTCTACCACTTTACTTTAGTTGTTATATTTCTTAAATGTTTATAAACTTATGGACAGTACGTCACGTATCATAGACAATATGGCCACAAAGGGCACTTTCCCATATAGATCTTTTTCAACGAATTTTTGCAAGTCTCGGGAAACTTTGATAAAGTTAACTCAGTCAATAGTAACTAGGTCAGAAAATATTTATTTCTGTTTATAAGCAATATAAGAATTGATATAATCCGAGAAGGTCTATCCTACGAACGAACAATTACAAAAACATAGAAGTTTGCCCCTAAGCAAATGTTGTTTGTAGAAATTCTCAAATATATACGTAGATTGGAATTGTGATTAGTCTTACAGAACAAATGGCTTATTTAAATTAGTCGTCTCGTAGCTCAGTGGCTAAGTACTAGATTACTAAGCGTGTGTTATCGTGTTCGAGTCCCAGAGGCGGTCGGTTTTTTGTTATTAAGGAAAAGTCTTTGTAGTGCTCGTCTTCTGGAAGGTACACAAAACGGTGGGTCCAGTGTATTTTAGGTAAAATTAAGACCACATGCACGTAAAAGAACCCAATTCCAGTTGGAACTCTGGATGCGGCAAAATTACCAGATGAGGGAGCTTAATACCTGGCGTCGGAGATTGGCCATAGTAGCGGAAATAGGCCGACATTAAATAAACAAATAAACAAACAATATATATATATATATATACATATATATATATACATATATATATATATATATATATATATATAAAAAATTATTATTAAGTGTAGGCAGGTTGACAACTTAAAACGTTACAATTTATTCACAGTCTTTTTGGTTACCGTTTGGGAAGGTCGCTAGAGATCGTTACAAGTTTTCTAACAATAAAGATTTAGAAACAAACGAACAGGGATCAATGACGGAAACCATTCTATATGAGTTATCTAAGGCATTTGACTGTGTGTCGCATGGTATTCTTTTTGAGAAACTGGGTAGGCTTAGAGTTAAAGGATTGCCTTTGACCTCTTTAAATCATATATATCTATATCATTGGAACCAATGTGTTAGTGTAAACAGAAAAACACCCAGTTAGAAGTCAATAAGACATAGAGTTCCTCAAGGATGCATTACTGGTCCGGTTTTATTTTATTGTATATAAACGACCTCCCATCTTATGTCACCACAGTAATGTGTGCAGATGACACTACAAAACTCGTGGACAATATAGATGTACAAAGTCCTCATCTGGAGGTGAGAGATATTATGGTCTTGATGTGTGGTTCAGATTGAATAAAATGATATTAAATGAGGAAAATATCAAATATGTAGTTTTCTCCATATCTACAAATACAAGCACATAAAGAGACACAGTGAGTTTGTTAGGTTTCATACTAGACACTTGCTTGACTGGGAACGATCAGACTTAATATATTCTGAGATAGCTGCCCGTAAGAACATTTTTATTAGGCATTTACCAGTTATCAGAATAATACTGCATATAGCATATTATGCCACTTTTAATAGAGTTATGAGATATAGTATCCTGTTATGGGGAATCTCAACTGATGCATATTTTATTTTTAATTTATAGAAAAGACCAATCAGAGTTATCACGAGGCGAGCAAAAAGGGGTAGTTGTTGACCTATTTTTAAAGAAAATAGAATATTGAGTTTCGTGGGTCAGTATATTTACGAATCTTGCATATATGCCGGGATATCGAGTGTTGCAATTCAATCAAATTATGACCCAATATTTCGTAATAACGTACTCTTTCCTCAAGCCAGACTGCCTATAAGGCATAAATCATTTATGATAGTGTCAAGGAAATAGAAAATTAATTGTCAATTGTATGGTGATCGTTAACTAGTTTAATGTAGTCTGCAGTCATTAATTATACAAAACTGCTTTTACAGTTTGGAGGAGTAATTCAATTTGTAATTTTAGATTTAGAATTGTGCATTCTATTTATTTTTGATGGGTATTCTATTGTAATTGTAATGAAACAAATAAAATACTTCTTACTGATGAGAGTGTACTCTTGAGATAAGAAATCCTTTACATTAAAAATACTTTTTTTTTTAATAGTTGACAGTTTAAAGGTTGTACATAATTGTTGGTGCTATTTCTTTGCTTGAATGGCTTTTGACCTACACTATATCTCCCAGATATTTTTAGCAGGACTTCTCTTGTATTGATAGGGTGAGTTAGGATTGTGCATGTGTGAAAGGGAAATGTGTGACAGGTTGGTGCGATATATTATATTTATGAGAGCGTATAAGCTTACCTTCTATGTATGGGTTTTTAATTGTGTTGTTGTTATTTATAGAATATTATATATGTTTAGGTGTTTTATATCTTTCCTGCTGTGCCTAACATACATTTAGTTTTACTGTTTTTTTTTCGATATTTAGTATTATAGTGTTTTCAAAGTTAAATTTATGTTTTGTGTATTGATGCTGTTATGTAGCTCAGTAGCTAAGTATCAAGCTAGTAAGCTTGATTTCGAGGTTTGAAGGAGGCCGGCGTTTGGTGATTTGGAAAAAATCTCTGTGTAATGGTCTACACAGTAGGTCCCATGTATTGTAGGTAAATGGACACAATTTGCACTTTAAAGAACCAAATTCTAGTTGGGATATTGAATGCGTTAAAATTGCCACGTGTGTTAAAGGCTGATAAACTGTTTCTTAAATATGGTTAAGTATAGCTTTATTTCATAATTTGTAAATCACTTGTGGTTACTTCATAAACCACACATGGTTTTAAAAATCATAATAGGACAAAAATCAAATCATTCATACTCTGAATATTGGTTATAACTACCCAAACTCTAAGGGGAAAACCCTGTAATTCTAATTTTTATGACAAAATTAATACTACATCATAATAAAACTATTAAAATATTTAACAGTTATTCTATTTTAGGTGGTTGTGTTGTTCGAATGATGGAGCACTTTTTAACTGATGAAGTTTTTAAAAATGGTTTAAGAAAATATTTAAATGCCAAGTATGTTTTCTTGGATTATAAGTCTTAATCCAAATCACATTTATTAAATTGCTTTCACACAGAATAAACATGTTAATCTTTTGGATCGTATTAAATAGAAAACTAGGATGTTATGTTTTCCTTCTATTGGTTTTTGGTCAGTAAAAAACAAGAAATAGTTAAATTTCTTTAATTATGCATGTTTTTTGATAGTCCCAACGTTTCGGACGTAACTAATATGCTGCCCTTCTTCAGTGGTCTATATTGTAAAGAAGAAACACAAAGGCAGTGATTTAAACTCGATTAAAATGTTTCAAAATAAAACATAACATCCTAGTTTTCTATTTAATAATTTTCTTATAAAAAGTGTGATCAAATAATTTCTGTTCCTATATATATATATATATATATATATATATATATATATATATATAATTGAAGTATTAATTGGAGATATAATATTGAATAATATCAATCAATTTTGTTTTCATTTCCATAAAGACTTCAAAATCACATGTAACTATTAGAATTTCATATCTGATTCTATAAATATTCGTAGTAAGTATGCAGCTGCAGAAGAAGAAGATCTATGGAAAAGCCTCCAAGAAGCAGTGGACGAGGCTAAGATTACACCTCCTCTACCTGCGAAAATAGATGTCATCATGAATGTTTGGACTACTGAAAAAGGATATCCAATTATCAATGTCACAAGAAATGAAGATGGAAGTGTTTCTCTGACGCAAGTATGTTCTTGATCTGAAACAGATACTTTAGATATTACCATTTAGTTACACCTCTGAAATATACCTCATTAAGAGACAATCACATTGCAGTGTAGCTACTGATCCCCGCGAGTTTACTTACTATACAACAGACGTGTATATTGTACCCCTAGAGTACCCTAAAATGGTACTTACACAATGATTTGGAAAATGTAAATAGTAGAGAGGGTAATTATGTGAAGTTGATGTGGTAATCAATTTGATGTGTAAAGTTATAACCTCAAAATCAAGCATTATGTTCTCTTCCTTCTCCCCTCGCCCACTCCTTAGAAATAAAATTAAGACCGTAATAACCAATTTTTATTTTAATCAACAAACTACAGCTTGTATCCCAAATGTATTACTTCCGGTTGATCGACGTCACTGGCATCTAATACTAAACGCTTATAAATGCATATTTGTCTTCATAGCTCAAATCGCGTATGAACTAGAAACTTATCTTCATAGTTCAAATTTGAGAGCTAGAGTTTCCACAAACAAAAGCATAGACATCTCTTCAAAAACCGTTATTTTAGTTTCAGGCTCGAAGTGGACTTTTTATGTAATAACAGTACTTTCTTTACTCCGTAAAATAATGTAAATTAAATCGAAGCATCCATTTCTAGACTGAGATATTTTGAGTATTATCGATATATTTAAAATAATATGCATTTTCTTAAGCATGCTAGATAGATATATCTGGATTCGCTTTAAAACAAACCATTTTTTGTATTGATTATGTAAAATGTGAAAATATTTTACTTCGAACCGTAATTTAATATTTATCAGGTAATACGACCACATAT
Source organism: Sperchopsis tessellata (assembly GCA_033557685.1). Lineage (NCBI taxonomy): Eukaryota > Metazoa > Arthropoda > Insecta > Coleoptera > Hydrophilidae > Sperchopsis > Sperchopsis tessellata. The sequence goes on along the minus strand of JAWQRN010000049.1, from coordinate 17,992 downwards.
ATTGATATAATTATGTTAGTGATTGAGTATGTTAGGGAAAGCAGATGGTGAAACTGCGGTTATTAGATTGTAGTATGGCAATGCATGGAACCAATGTTCAACGGAGTGAATAAGCTAGTTTATGTTTAATTTTGTCGCAAATTAGAGAAAATTGAATTATAGAACCACGTAACAATTACAATTTAAATTACGTCAGTTAAATTCAAGTTTTAAATCTATCTTTCGTTTTTATTTCCTCATTTAATACAGTATTAATATATCCCAGAGTATCCATCTTCTCAAATTTCAGGTAATAGACTTTGAACATGATATTTTAATATTTGATAAATCAAATATCGAGCAAAGTTAATATATTAAATGCAGAAATCGTTTTCGAAAAATTAAGGGAAATAAGTCGAATTGTAGTGGACACGTGTTTCTGTCATTAAGACATTACCAGCACTGCTCTTGTTAGTAATTATATGTACCCCACATACGAATACATATTTGATTCCTTGTATATATGCATTGAGATCGTGAGTGAGCATACTATGAGAAGTATCGCAATATTTTAATGTTGCAATTGAATAATCATTACGCTAATTAGATATTAATCTACATGAAATTGCCATTTTCGCATTAGAATAAGAATGTGTAGCTTCCTTGGCACACAACACAATCATGTACGGCCGTGTACTTTTAGTTGCTAAGAATTGCATTTGTGTGCAAGAGAGTTTGCCAACCGCCCTTCTGTCTTCTATTGGTTATTTTTAACATTTTATTGATATTAGAGTATATATAACGTCTGGTGGTAATATTGGTGGAACTTCCTCCTCAGTAGAGATATTTATATGATTGCGGCTTTTTGTGATTAGGGAAAAGTCCTCCGGGAGGGACGTAAAACTGTGGGTTCCGTGCATTTTAGGTAAAATGAAGACCACGTGCACTTAAAAGAACTCAATTCAGGTTAGAGCACTGGATGTGGCAAAATTCTCAGGTGAGGGAACCTAATCACTGGCTTCGGTGATTGGCCATAGCAGCAGAAATAGGCCGACGTTAAATAAACAAATAAACAATAAACAATTATATGATTACGTTCATCTTGATATAGTTCTTGATAAAACTTTCTAGCCAATTTAAAGATTTCCTTTCGATTGTCGACTCTCTGGACGTTTTCAGATCAAATAATTATTGTTTGTTTTTTCTCTATCACGTCTAAATCTTCTGCCCTATCTCAGTAATTCCTTTTAGTTCTATATGATGCTATTGAAACCCTACAACAACAAATGGTATTTTGGACTCAAATAGTAGTTCTACCAATGACCATCTGCCTTCTCACGTTAGTCTCAACAGCTGCTTATACTTAAGATGAAGGTATGTAAAATGAGAGCCGTTGTTTTGTTGTGTCTAGTATTTTTGGGGGAATGAGACATTCACACTTCACGCTGCCTTCCTGCAGCCCCAATTTGGAGAACAGACTCCGTCAATAAACCTCTCTTATTATAGAACAGTTGTTGTGGTATGAACCCATAAATAATTATTTCTATTATATTCAAGCTTTTAAATTCTGATTCTGACTATTGGATTTTGTTACTAGTAGTAAGATATACGATATAAGAATACCTGCATTATACACCAATAAATATTTATATTGAAAAGTAGATCCCATTAAATGTTGGATGCTGCTAATATTATAGAAAATATACTAGTTTTATCATTTCATTGAATTGATGTTCTTTGAACAATGTTTTACATATAAGAAACTGAAGGAATATCAACCTTGCATCATAAAATAAAGTAATAGAGATCATGTATGTCGTTTAAATACTGTATATGCCAGTGATTAAGATGACCTACGTATAAGATGAGGCCCGATTTTCAAGTTACATTTCATGTGTTTAGCATATCTGGCTTATAAGACAGCTGCGGGAAGAGAAATAATTAGCTGTTGACCGGTGGCAAACTATATACAAGCGGTGGAGCTATGCGCGCTCCATATCTTGAAACGGCGTGCGATTGGTCGTGGTTAAAGCATGGGGTAAAGTAAAAATAGAGACAGTCGTAAGATGATTAAAAAATGCTATAAAAAACGATCACTGATTCACCCGAATCGGACATCGATCCGTATGGTGACAATTTAGAAAATTAAATGCTTGATGAACATCTTACATCAGATTAAGAAGAAAATTAGGAACACATCTACATAAATACAATATGACCTTTAATTAAAAAGTATGTATTTCGCATATTTTAATATTATAGAAAATCTTACATTTATATTATTTAATTAATGACTGAAATTATACTATATAAGAATATAGGCATATAACTAAACATTCATTTGAGAAAACCAGCTCTTTTATATCTGGCGTACTAGAAGACCCTCGAATGTAAAATTTATTTTGGGATTTTTAAGGGTCGACTTATTCGCCGATAAATACGATAGATTTTATTTACATTAGTGAACATTTATCATAACCAAAAGTGAACCATTTGATAATTTTGTATCATTTGACGACTGCATGTGTAACTTCTGATTAAATATTTACACGAGCAATTTTTAGTTTTGTTTTTAATGTTATATTTACTCAGGCACTTATTATAAGATATAAAAGTGTTAAATATTAAAAATGATTCACTGTTTGTTATGAATAATCTTCACTTATAAATCTCATAATTCGTTTCTATTACTGCTATATTTATTTACCGTTCAGTTTTTTTTTTTTAAAAACTATTCTAGCATCCAATATTTAAAATTAATGACTATTGAATATAAATATTGTATGCTATTTCTGACCAAACAATTCTTTAAAAATGTAGATGATGACTCTATGTGCTAATTTTTAATTTCAATATTATAAAACATCCCTATCAACATCTTTAAACTAATCTTTTATTTTGCTAACTTTTCGTCCAAAAATATAACACAAACAGATTAACAGGTAATAAGACTTCTGTTTGAGAATACTTAAAATTATAAAATGTGAGTCATTTTTAATTTTAGAGTAATAATGTGATTAAAGAATTTGATAATAAGCTTCCTTTCAAATGTAAATTGCCCGTTGGATTTCTTTTTGAGGTACATTAAGCTGCAGTTATCAATCAGCAGTTCGTTATATTGTTTAATATATTATAGTTACTCATTCACTACTATTACACGATATAAAAGTACCAAATAAAAAAACGGTTTACTGTGTATTATAAATAATACTCACTAATGCAAATGTAATATTTGTATTCCAATATAAAACTCAATTATATAGCTCTATTGCATTATGAATAATTAATAGCGATTCAGACTTTATATATTTAACGCTTATTCAAAAATCTCCTAACCAAAGAATAAACTTAACCTTGTGTTATTTATCAAGATATTACCAGTATCTACTATTTAATAGAATTTACATTTCAGTATAAATATTGTTTGGAAAATAATGTGGATATGCATGTGAATATTAAAACTACTACCGAAAATAAGACACAAAAAGAGAATCAAAATAAAAAATATCATATCCAAATAGTTAAATTTTATTTTTGGCATTAAATTATATCATAACAAGATACATACATTTCTGAAAAACGTTATTTAAATGGATAATTTACCAGATTGCTAAATGTTTCTCTGGTTCTAGTGTAGTTATCTCAAGGAATATCGGTACCACCTGGACGTTTCAAATGCACTTTATATTAATAACACCAATCTGTGGATAATTTTTTTTTATGTCAATGTTATTATAGCTGTTCTTTTATATTTTGTGAATGCTGAATTCAAAAATATAACCCATTTTGCTCAATCAGGTCTGGTTCTTTTACTACCTCGATTTTTAGAAAGTTAATATTATGGAAATAAATCATATAACGGTTATGAACCTGTGATGTGTATTGTCACAATGCAGACTAAGACTTTTATTAAGTGTAAAGTATATATGTGGAATAATACAGGAACACCAATATTGTAAAAGAAAGGACCTTTTCAAGAACTTTATTGTGTGTTTTGCATCTGAACATCTCTTTTGAGGCACCAGCAAAACTTTGCAAACATGTTGACATCAAAGCGACCCAGGTACATTTCTTACATCACTGAAACGCTTTGATGAAAGCGCTCACCTTGCTCCTCGCTGTAATCTCCACAGTTTTCAGGAAAGTAATATAAATGCGAAATGAGAAAGTGCTTCTTGATGGGCATACATGCACCAAAAAGCTGGAAGCTCTTTAGGACTTCCTCAAAAATATATTCATAATCTGAGCTCCAATGATTGCTCAGAATGTTCTTGATTATGGACTTCAATGCCAACCAGGCATTTTTTATTCTTCTCTCATACTCTCGTCAAAATTAGCATCTTTCATAAGCTCCCTGATCTGAGGGCCGTCAAAAATACCTGCCTTTAGTTTGACCTCGCTGAGGCTTGGAAACTTCTAATTTAGGTAAGCAAAATCTCTACTTTTCTTTCATGTGGAGCGGCGGAAGTTTAATTTCCTGAGGATCATCGAGAGCTTATGAGAGCACATTGTGCGAACCTGGTTTCAGGCCAGGTCTTGCTTCCCAGACGCGTTTGGCATAGTGTTCCTTGTCTGCTCGGCTATACCACAGGCGTAGAAAACAGGGGTATTTGAGTAACCATGTAGACCCAGCACTAAGGACACAACCTGTTATTACGTATATTGTTAATTAGCAATATATGTATTTTATAACATAGTTGCAGAACTAATACAATGAGCAAAAACAGCTTAAACAATGCCGAAGCAACTTACCTTTAGGTCTCCAAACATCTACGAATTGTGATGTTTATAGTTCATAGCAGTTAGCAAACGTTCCATGTTACTATAACTTTCAGTCATGGAGTTGAAAGTGAAGAAGATAGTGGTGATGAAGATGATAATGGAGACATAAATATTCTTAGTGGACGGAAGTCAAGAGCACAAGCTACAAGTACACTAAGCTCCTGGAATCATGTTACAAATATTGGCGAATAATGGCATACATCTTACTACCCCTTAGTGTACCCGGTGTTAATAATAATAAGCTATAATTCAAGACCTATGTAACAAAAATCTAAAATGTTTAACTTCTTTTGTTTTTAACATATTTAATATATATTTATAGAAATTACATAGGGTTTCAAAAACTAATTAATTCGGGCAAAAATTGTTTCAACTGAAAGTGAACAACACTCAATGAAAATGTATGTATAACAAATGGGTATATTCGCCATTATTATGCTTTGTGATGAGTCCTACAATTGCGAACTACGAGAAATAGACTTCGTTCAATAAGATAGGGAGGTGAATTGTTAACATGTTATTGAAATAAATTATAAAATAGCAGAGCGATTGTGAAATTCCTTTATTTATATAGATTCAGTAATATAGATACTGATGGGCTTGACGAATCAAACTCGTTGTGATTTAAATACTTTGCTTAGCTCACGGATTGTAAACCCCTTTATATCATACTTATTTGCTTTGATTAACTATATTCTTACCACGATATAAACAATATTAGTAGTCAAGGAGTGCCTGTCTTACACTCTCAAATCGACATTAGTGTTTTGGACATATCATTAAAGCACAATTGTAAATTTGTAACACCTTCTATATTTTGATTTTCAGGAATGCTATGTGGAAGGCACCGCCATACCCAGAGAGACTTTGTGGTATATTCCAGTCAACTATTTCACATCAGATGACGATTTTGAAAGTATCAATGATACAAGACCGATGTTTTGGTTTAATGAGTCTAGTATAGTGATCCCGAACTTAAAGCTCCCTACTGGGAAGTTCATTATTCTTAATAAGATGGTAACAGGTTCGTTTTAAATTTAATTACGTCGTTGATTTTGCAAATAGTTATAAGTACCATAATTTTATTTTGGCTGAAGTTAGGATAAGCTTTAGTGGAAATTTTAAAGATAACTCTTTCACAATGCCAAAATTTAAGCCAGGACTATCTAATCTAGTTTATATCAAATATCATATCATCTATGTCTTGTCCTTCAATTAGAGGCTTTAAAAGGTAACATTTCTTAAATAACCTGTTTAAGCTGATATCGCATTCTTATTTATACTGTGTTAACCCTCTCAACTGGTGATATGAAAGTTTTGGAGCACTTAAGAGGAGGTAAGGTTAAAGTTACCCCAAACATTTACTATTATTATTAGGTATATGCATGTAGATTTATAGGTATATTGATGGAATCGTTCCAGTCATAGGAAAAAAAATACGAATAAATAGGACCTAGTAAATAAAATTGACAAGATTTTGCAACATATTTTTTGATGATTTAGTTTCAAGAGATCTTCTAATTTCTATCAGTTATATCAGTTAAATCAGTTATATTGGTAATGCTAAAATTGTGGATGAATGAAAAACGCCATCCTTCAAATACTCCATATATTATATTGTCTACATGTTTTATTTGGTTCCGGAATGGATTTATCTGTAAAAAATATTGGCTTGAATTCATCCGACTTGTAAATGAAAGCCAGTGTCTCAACTTTCCATAAAGAAATTAAACAGCTAGAATATTAATAAACATATAATTTGTATCTAATACATACTAAAAGGTTTATGCATTGCACTTGCACTGTATCAAACTGCTTACTGCTCCTTCTACAATTCTCGAACAATCTAATAGTAATTTAAGACTTATCCCTTATGTATAGTATTTTACAGTAGACGTAACATACAATGAACAAATTTCTGCCGCTGCGCGCTGGACACAAAATCCTACGTAAGCTGAAAATGCGCACTACTACATACATACTCACTCTCGCATGTTTAGACCTGTCGCCTTTTTTTTTGATCGATCTGTTATAACTTGCATTTTAAAACATACATTTCCTTGGAAAATAAAGTGCCCCTACATTTATACGATCGTTGACCAACATATACCAAATGATGATAGGTACGATTTATGCGACGATGTATAACGGAAAATATGTAAAATATTTTTTAGCATCTTATTGCCCACTTGCTTCCCAAGGTCCCCTAAAATCCTTGGGACCAGAAGCGCCCCCACCGCAGATCCCACCTGTGCACAGATAGCTATTTAATGTTATATTTAGCTCACATTGATCCCAAATTATCCAACTGAAATAAAATCACTGTTTTGATTTTTACTGGAGAGTCCAAATGAAAGAAATCGTTAATGTATATCATAAACAAAATAGGAGCTACTATATTGCCCTAGCAGACCAGTTAATATTGAGGGGAATTCACAGTATTATTTACTTCTGTAACCTAATATACATATTTTTTATACAAGCAATGCCAATTATGTCAATTTTATATAAGTTTAATATTTATTTATCATGGGGTACCGTATAAAATGCATTTTTCTCCTATATTTTGTCTGTTAGGCACAATTTTACATCGTGGGTGCATAGCTGTTGTCTGAATTCGAGCTGTTTTTGCAACAATACATTGTTATTTTCGGTAAAGATTATAACTCGTTATTGGAGACTGTTAAAAAATTATTTTTGATTGAAATTGGTTTATAATATGTGTAACTTAAGCCGGAAGTGTATTTGATTTTAACCTGTAAGACTAATATAATCGTTATTATACATTGCAATTATAAGCTACTTAGTTTAAATATAATATTATAACTGTTAAATGTAACAGACTTCCACGATTATTATCTGTATGAATGTGTAGACGCTCTGATAAGTGCTGAAGTTTAGTTCACTGTCGAAAGGGACATTTTTATGGCGAGTAACGTTACTTCAGATCCAAACTCGGCCGGATCACTATAGGTACTATCGCGGAGCCTTTACGTACGGGTGGTTGTCGCAGAGTGCAGGACTATTATTTGTATAAATTTTGGCAAATGTTACCTTTTAAATAAAGACCCGTTACAATTATAATGCTGCAGATTTATAACTATGTATGATTTATAACAAGTTCGTTAGGACTACTAGTCCGTAGTTTTATAAATATTCTGAAGTACACGGAAATGAGTAACCTTCTTTTATTGATGTAAATTGCACATTTTTATCATTGCATTTACTTTGCATTCACATTCTGATACAAAAAAAGAATGCTTATTTCTCAAAATGTTTATATTGCAGGATATTATAAAGTGCACTATGATGATACACTTTGGAATGAAATTATCATGTTTTTAAAAGGAGAAGAGTTCACCAAAATTCCACCAGTCAACCGAGCAGAAATTCTGGACAATGCCATTAAATTGTGTAAGGCTAAAAAAGTTTCCTGTGTGAGCAGTTTTGAATTAGCGCAGTATATTAAACAGGAGACTGATTATATACCATTGGCAATATTTATTCGTGGTCATAGTCCACTCCAAAACATATTTGCTGCTCTGCCTCATTACAAAACATACAAGGTATAGTAACGTATTTGCGCTATTACATTACTGACGGTAAGTAATCATCCAAGACACCTTTTAGACATTCAAATGTTTAGCGCTAAGATGACTTTTGCACAATACACTAGTTCTCAAATATTTTTGTAATTTAATGGAAGATTACGTTTATATTTATTTATATTGTATTTCATAATTTTCTTAGATGAAAATTTACTATGTGTTTTATCATTATAAGGGTTTTCATATAACCAACCGTTTAAAAAAAACTAAAAATTACCCGATATTCTTTACGTTAGCTCGTCCACAAAAATTTGTCATGCAGAAGTAAATCTAACTAAGTTTAAAAATGAGGTGTACCCAATACGATTTTATTTTATGGGGAAAAATAATGATCACTTAGTTTAGCATATAATGCACGTATATACTACATACGTAAGATTGTCTTATTTGCTATTTATACAATGATTTGAAAAGTGTGGGCAATTTTATATATTTTAAAATTATTTAAATTTGTTATGTAAAATTGCATGTCTAAAAAAAAGTCTGTATATGATTCCCTAGCACCCAAGTTAAAAAAAACACTGCTATTACATTCTTTTGAACTTTGACACTATCGTACAAATGAAGACAAAACCCCAAAATGCAATACCATACTGTAAAATATTGTTAAAGTAAGCATACTACGCACAAAGCTTATTTAATTATTTCTTAACAAAAAATAGATCTCCGCTGTTAATCATTTATGTAACTAATGTGTAACAGCTATCTAAGGGTTTTATCTAGGTTCAACATAAAAAAAACGTTACTGAATTGAAATAAGTCACATTTATGTTATTGACATGTAAAGTTATGTAATTATTCTATTGATGGTAATCTAACATATTATGTGTCTTCAAAACATTTATTACAATATATTTTCTGAAAGTCAGTTTGAAACGGCTTCTTAAGTGTTCGAAATCGTAAACTCAAGATGTCCCCATCTTTATCACTGAAGAACAAGCTCGTATCATCCGCTTAAAGGAAAAAAATTACAACAGCAGAGCTACTGAATAAATATTTAAAATATATATTCAAAGTAGGGTTAGTCCAAATATAGAACCTTGAGGGATCCTTGCCTTTTTTTTCAAGAACATTAACATTTATCTAAGAAAATTTCATAAATTGCGTCGATTCGCTAAGATATGACCTCAGCCAATTATTGGCGAGGTCTCGAATGACATAATGGTGAAACTTTTAGAATACAATCATAAACATAGTCGAAAATAAATTAACAGTTTAAAAATAGTGTACGTAAAATCCCTACCTTCATGAAAAACGTTTAGCCCTCAATAACTTTCTGGCATATGGTTTTTGTTCTGTCTGAGAAACATTAAAATTTAAAACAATTTTTATTCTATAAAAAAAATAAAAAAAAATGATTCCCAATAGTATCTATTCCGGTTGATCGATATTATAAAAAATTCACTGGAACCTCGTAATTAATGCTAAATGTGTATCTGATTGGAAATTAAAAATATTGCAGTTTAATTTAGAAAGAAAGCCATTAAAAGAGCGCCAGAAACAAATTATTTCGATTTTAAAGAACTTGTAATTTCGAAGAATTTCTACTTTCTAACTAGAAGTAAATTTTATTTGTTTTCACAATACAATACTTTTTGACCGACAGACATCCTTTGAAGAGCCATGTTTTTGATTTGGTTGCCACTCCAGATAGGATATTTCCACAAAAAAAAAACTGGAGGTCGAAAAATGTTCATACTTACAATACATTATTTACTCCGTAAAAGGAAGTTAAAAGACTTCATTAGAAAAAGTTGCAGCAATTACACAAGTTATTGTAAAAACCTAGTCACATTTTATTTAATTAGTGGCATAATCCACACTGATATTAATATCAAAAAAATTACTTGTACTTTTGCACAAATTTAGTTTTTAATTATGTCTAATGCAGCATGGACAATGTGTCATTTTTTTCTATCCAAGATCTGATTACAAACGAAAGTAGTTTTAGTTCAAATGAACAACCCAATCCTCAAAATTATCGTTACTGAACATGTATTTACAGTACTCAGTATTTTAAAAAAAACAAAATATATGATTTGGGATAGTAGACCACCATATCTTTGATCCATTATGTATTGATGGAACGGTGGATAGTAGACAATGTTTAAGCATGCTAAACGTCAAAATAATATGAGCTATTTTTATCACCGTTATTAATGCTAACGCAGTTTGGTACCACCACAAAAGCTCTCCAGCACATCTTGTTACCTTGTTCGAGCTGAGGATCTTTGCCACGCTAAGCTTGTTATCCTTTGACTACAAAGAAAACATGTGATATACTAAATGTGTTTCATACTTTGAACTTTAAATAAATCATAATATTTTTTTTTAAATTAACATTAATGAATGCACATTTCCATATACTAATTAATTGGACAAATCGTTTTTTTTACGGTAAATTAACTGACTTGATACAATAAGATAATATGAAATCTTCCTTTCTATTGTCAAATAAATAATTTTTATACAATGTATCAAGCATATATTAGTAATTTAAAATTTAATATCAATTATTTGTGTAAACGTTTTCAGAATATGGTTACAGAAGCATTACACTCATCTTATGTGAAACTAGGTACCAAACCAAAGCTAACAGATACTCATTTGGATAAAATAGTGCGGCCTGATATACTTAATTTGCTATGCCAATTTGGTCATGAAGATTGTTTGGCGAAAATGAAGCAAACTTTTTCTGACGAAACTGACATTCATCCCGATATGCAACTTGCCGTTTATTGTGGAGCTATGAAGACGGGTGGTCGAAAAGAATTTGAAAAGTTAAGAATGATATATAATACAGCTCAAGGTAATAAAAAAAACTATGCTCGAGAAGGACTTAACTGTATAGAAGATCGGAAATTAATTTATCAGTAAGTATATATTTTTGATATGCTACTACAAAATATCTGTTCACAAAATAATAATGTTTTATTAAAATATGTGGATAACTTTAGGCCTCGAGGTTTATTTTTTTTTTCGTGGAGAATGGGAAATTTTACATAAGACCCCCGCCAGCCCGTGCCAACGGAGTGTGCCCGATTCCTACCGACTAAAATCTCGCTCATCACACTGGAACCGCGTTTGCATTTCTTCAGTGTGAAGGCTGTTTTCTACTCATAATTGATAGTCTCTTTGCTCTTGATGATTTCTTTTACCACTCGGTAAGTCTGTTTCCAGGTTTCTTCTGACGCGACTAATCCTTCTATCATATTTTCTGCCCTTGTAGTTGCGCTTTTTGTTTAATTCAATCTGGTGCATACCAAAAACGTATGTTCTACATCATCTGTCTCCCCACAGTAGGTACATTCATTGAAGTCTGCTCTTTTACGATCGTGGAGGTATCTTCGGAAGCATCCGTGTCCCGAGAGGATTTGAGTCGGATAATATTCTACCTCGTCAAACGGTCTGTTAATGTAAGTACGGATTATTGGGACAAAGCTATGTGCCCATCATCCGTGGGTGTCATTTCTCCACTTATATTGCCATTTGTCTACGAGATTGGCTCTGACCTCTTTTATCTGCTCCCCTTTATATCCTTATGGTCTCTCCCTGATTAAAATCTTTATGGGATTGTCCGATATTCGTTACATACTCTGATATTGCTGTCTAGATTCTGATAAACTTTTTTTGGAGTCTGTTGTTTATGGTTATTGTATGTCAGACTAGAGCGGCATACAGTAAATGAGACTGTACATGCCTCAAAGTTGACATATTATATTCTTATCATGGCTTATATTAGTTTAACACTATTTAGAACAGTGGTTGTTTTTATGAATTTTATTATTGAGATGTTTTTTTTTAATTAGTAGTGACAAGTGTAATTTTCTTGAATATGGTAACAGTGTTCTGACACTTATCTTCTTCTCATGGTAACTGCAATAATAATTTTGCGGCATCGAAATATGTCACATGCCTTTCTAACTGTCCATGATGTAATAGTTCCCCATAAAATTATTATTTTTATTGCTCAACACAAAGGAATTGGAATAGTAATTTTAACTGTATTGTTTGGTTGACCATCTTTCTCGTCTTAATTTTTCTTGCATATATATATACATAATTGTATATATAATGTAACATGCTATGTAAGCATGGTATATATATATATATATATATATATATATATATATATATATATATATATATATATATATATCTGTGTCCAAAATGTCGAAGTTAATAAATATAACTATTACTAAATATTACTATTGGGATAATTTTTTTCCATTACTGACCAGTTCTGAGCATCATGACAGCCACCAGATCATCTATATCTACTACCATATATAGAGAAGGTAGCATATTCGTACACACTGTGGGTGCTGCATTAATTTATCCTGTTGTCTGATTTCTTTTCTCTGATAACTCAAAGCCGAATCTTAGCCCACCACACAAAATGGCTCTATAGGTCTTAGCCGTAAAATTGTCCACTTGTATCTGTCAGCTTGTCATCAGGTATACCTCTAAAATACTTATTTTTTTCTAGATTAGTGTATCAACTACCAACAGCGAAATTTCGTTATTCCTCCTTCTCGTAAAACTCACGTGCTCAGATTTAGAAGTATTGACTGAGAACCCAAGTAAAGTACATCAGTGTTGAACTTGTAAAACCTTCTAAGTAACTTCAAATAACTGCAAGTTTGGCATATCTTTTGACGTAGTTTCCTAAATCACGTAGCACTACAGTAAATGTGATAACACCTCGCCATGTGGACAGCCTTTACCAACAGACATCCGTACCTTGCCTGACCAAAAGTGTACGATTCTTCTAAGATCTGGGCCACAGATTGAGTCAATTCATGTATTGTCTAACACACCCTTAATGTTCAGGAAAACATCCAGACGCAAGCCTTCATCTGAAGGCGCCTTCTGAGTAATGTAAACAAGATGATGAAAGGCCCATTAAGTAGGTTTCTTAGCTTTATATGCATGCTAGTTTATATGTAAAGACCCTAAGAACTTTTCTTCTAATACGACTATCAACCAATCTCTCCAAAAATCTCAATAAAAGTGGGCTACTTGATAGACACTTTTTTTGAGATTTTGAGAATCTTTCTAAAAATTTCAAAAGAAATGAGGAGAGTCTGATTTATGTAAAACGATTTAGCCTCATCTTGTGTGTGTCTTCCTGCTTTTGGAATGAACACCACTCGAACTCTCCCCCATGGTTCTCGTATATAGCTTTGAGCTTTATAAAATATTTTACGGTGAATAGGAAAAGTTTCAATACCGTTTTACAGCATTGCCGCAATAATTCCGTTAACTCCTACAGCTTTGAATGGAGCAAATGATATAACTTCCCATATAATTGTATTGTTTAACGAGTGCCGAAGTAGTTGCTCAGCTTACTGTTAGAGGGCACCGGCTCTAGTCACCGTCATCAGTAGTCGTCGTTCTTGTCTAATCCCTAAAAATGCACCAAAGAGCATCCACGGGAAATCTCTTTGTAAAGCACTGAAAAGCCTGTAGGCCTATGCACAAAATTTGCTCTCTGGTACTTTTCTCTCTCGTGAATCTAACTTGTTTATATAGAACATATAGTACGATATATGTTTTGAGACACTCGTTCAGACACGTAGTAGTATTCCACTGGCATGATACATTAAGAAAATAAGATGTTCAGATTTTCATGTTACTCATGGTAATTTTTTTGGACTATATTTGGTGGAATATTCTTATACATTGATTTTCTATTGCTTTTTTCATCTCTGCTGAAAATACAACAGATTTAGAGTATTCGCCGGATTTTAGAGTTACTGTAGATGATTTAGTTTCCCTTCTCAGATTTTCTGATTCGCCATACTCAACATCTAATAAGGGGTGCAGCTATATCCTATTTGGGGATCGTTCGAAACAAATAAGATCCGGCAGAATCATTGTCAGCTTGATATGAACTTTACTTTCCTTCAGTATGTTATTTGCGTTGAAGCAATGACAAAGGAGCAAGATGTATAGTGTAGAATTACTCATTTTTTTCAGCATATATTGATTGATGAGGTACAATAGCATTTTGTCAATAACATTAATATATTCCTAATATTGATAATAGATTATGATCGAGATCTCGTAGGTGCCCCATGTATTTATATTTGCTTACATTTTAAATTATAGGATATTGAATGATTCTCTCAAAATTGATTTTAAATTACTTGCATATATGAAAGAAGAAGGCCTGACGATAACACTGGACTATCTTTTAGAAAACTATAAGCCCGGGTAAGTTTAATATTTATTTTCTTAATAAAGTATACTATAAATATATCCGTAGCAATAAAACATACTACAAGCACTTGAGTGCATGGGCAAAAACACCCGAACAAATACAAAAGGTAAGCGATTTATATATATTTAAACATTATTTTACTGAAGAAACATATGGAACCACTCATTCTTCGTACCTCAAAACTTGCGATTTTAAAGAATGGGGCATTGCTATTCTAAGCCAGGAATATTATGGTTACTAATAAAAATTATTTGTAACAAATAGTGATTTTATTAATGCTATGAAACATATAAGAAAAATAATAATTCATATTCCCCACGGACCCAAAGTAGAAATCGCAGTGAATGATTTAGTAGTAATTTAAAAGATATTATATATATATATAAGAAAGTTAATTAAAAAATGGACATATTTCCATCCTTTGCTGGAATCGAAATTGGGAACTCCACTATATTAAGTGAGGTTTATATCCCCTAGATCACAAAGGTAGTTCGCATTTGACTTAGTAAAAGTGTTAATGATCGTGATTTGGTATTTAAATACATACTGCAGTATGATAGAGATATCAAAAAAATTGGCATTGGCGGATGCTCATCGTCATAATAGTCAGCTCTTATGTATACAATTCTGGAAGAAAACCTCCTCAAGTACTTTCCAACTGCCAAGTTTGTGCGTCTTTCACATCCACGTGACTTCTAAATAATTTCTGCCTTATCAGCCCCACCTATTATTGTGATTTCTCTCGATATTACGTTGCCTTTCGACTCCCACAAGATTAATTCCTTTGATAATCGATGCTCTGCTCGCTATCCATAATGTCCTACCTATTCCCTATGACGTGAACGTGGTCTTAATTTACCTACAATACATGGAACCCACCGTTTTACGTCCCTTCCGGTAGACGAGCACTACAAAGACTATTCCCAAATCACAAAAAGCCGACCGCCTCTGGAACTCGAACTCGAGAACCCACGCTTAGTAGCCTAGTACTTATACACCTACTCAAGTTTTGTTATTCTCCAAATAAGTAATCCAATTCCCAATTACGTACTGACCCAAACACATATATGATTTTACGGTCTCCACCAGTATGTCCTCGATAAATATATTGGTTGATATAGCTGGCCCATTGATCCTCACTTTTCCAGAGATTCATCCTAAGGCCTACATTTCAATTTTCAGAAAATCACAATATCCACTAAAAATCTCAAATATTTAAGATATTCTGAATTCACGTTTATGCCGTTCTGTTCACAATATAATAAGTGCACTGAATATGGTGTGGTTTCTACTACTTTTTTGAATATCAAGCGTTCCATTTCTTAATGTTGCCTTTCCATATATTTTTTAAAGCAGCTATATTTAGGTAGGCGAAATTCCAGTTAAAATCTTTAATAACTGCAGATACCTTGACGGCGAAGGTTACGATTCTGTCAAACGTCGAATATATGTTTTAATTGTAATTTGTTTCTATTTACCGCACTTCAGCGCTATCCTTTAGAGGGCTTAGTTACATTCGCGTTATTCCTTTCTTCTCCATGGTATCTAGATTCGGTGGATTTCCTGTTTCCGTGACTCCAAGACTCCAAAAGACATTAGCGAACCAGCCATTTTGAGTCCCTTTTCGTATCTTTAAAATAAATTAAATCGAATTAATTCAAGGGTTTTCGTACCATTGCTGTAAGTAAATATTTTCATACTCAAGCATCTCACGCCGCGTAGTTTATTAACTTACCTTTACGCGATTTGACTTACTAACGAACATTTTCATCCAAACGACCCGGATATTGAAGACCACGTGTAAAATTTAGCCGACGTATTTAAATAGGATAAAAGCTTAAATTACGTGTACCTTAAAAGCTAAAATTTCGTAATTTGCTTGCAAAAAATTGAAAATTTCATTTTTGTAGTTCTTTCAAATAAATCTGATTGTTTTCGGCACCAAATTATGGCTTTATTTTTAACATAAGCCATTTAACAGCAAGCACTAGCTGTCAGTAAAGATAAACTCAATAGGCTCAACCAAGAAATTAATAATGCATTATTCACAGTTGGTAAGCACTAAATCATTATCGGGCGTTTTTAAAATGCAGTTCAACTTTGTCAACTCTAAATTTTATAAATTAAAAATAATAATTGATGAAATTTTTAGGATCTGTTCAAAATTAGAGAAGGAAGAAGAATATGCCAAACTTAGACGTGAACTTATACAAAGTTTTCAAGAAGATTACATTAAGTTGCAAGGAAAGCAACATGCACATGCTGCCTTCAAATGAGGTTAGACTGCCAAAAGTCAACTTGCCCACGTTTTTTGGAAACTACTTAACGGTATTTCGTTAGTTTAAAGTCCTTTTACTTATCTAGTTCATGATAACGATACATTGTCTGAGGTTTCATTAGCTCTATGTCTACTTCTTGTTAATTATCTTTCATTAAATGCATTAAATTATTCCGTCGCTTGGGATATATTACAAGAGACGGACACTTGCAACAAGGTATATTAATAATATCCTGAATCTAAATCATCTAACAGGAAAACAAATTTCATCATAGCTTCAGGCCCTGCTAAGTTTTTTTAGTGATAATTATGGAGCCTTTCAAAAATAATCCTATCCAAAAGACGGTTATTTTTTTGTAAATCTATTTCGTCGATTATTTGACAATACTATATAAATCCGCTTTATAGCAAAAATATCCGCAGACATGCCAACTTTATTGGAACTTCGCGAGAACTTCTACATTGTGTCAATAACTTCATGCCAAAAAATAGTGTTTCGTTAAATTTTAAAAAGTTTTCGCCTAAATTTTTTTATCGCACTTCGATACTCGTAAATACATCTCGAAATGTACCAAAAATATTCTATAATTAAATGCCCTCTTTGTAAATATCTTAAGCTCCTGTGACACCGTTCAATCACTTAGCTATTAAGAACGCTTCCAAGTGGTCAATTTAGTTAGCATGCACTCAAAATTTGCACGTCAAAGTACATCATACTCTGTTACATATCGGCAATAGTGGTATATCTTTCGCTCGTGTAAATAATGATCTGACTTAGTTTTCGCAGATTTTTTCGGTTACTCAAAACCAGGTTTTAACCATCTTTATCAAAGACTGATAATGCATACATCTACAACCACAATCGTGTTTTTAAATATAGCTGCCGTCAATGTAGCAGACCATGACCTACACTTGATACCTCATGTCGAAACAAAAGGGTTTATTGTTTGCACAAAGAAAGGTATTTATGGCAGATCACGAAATACTATTTACTTATAGCGATTATACGAAAAACTATGTGATTTACTTTAATTTAATTTATTGTAACGATATCGTATCGATACGAAAATGTACTCAAGGTGTAAGCTACTGATAGGACAGGACATCCACCCAATATAT
>JAWQRN010000048.1:0-45658 GCA_033557685.1 Sperchopsis tessellata | reverse complement strand
ATTATTGGCCTTATGTAGGTCTTAAAGTCACTTCTTGACCACATCCGTTAATTTGTTTGAAAATGGTTTCTGCACCTAAAACATGAGGCTGTGGGCGTCTATTGATATATATATATATATATATATATATATATATATATATATATATATATATATATACCGGTAGCCCTCGGTTTACGCCGCAGTCGCATTCCCGAAAAAACCGGTGTATACCGAATCTGCGTAAAAAGAACCCAATTATAATGAGAGGTACAGAGTTAGATTCCATGGCGTCAAAAAATAGGCATATAAAGGTTTAACAATATTAAATTTGAAGTTTATAAAATAATATATAATTAAATGTATATGTAATTGTAAAAATAAAATAAAATTGTTCAAAAACAAAACAAAATTTTATCAAAACAATGTGAAATTTCATAGATCAATTGGATCGTTTGTATCTTCATCAAAGATCGATCTTGATCAAAAATAGATCTTGATACAAAAGCTGATTTTGATCAAACAATCATCTGCCACAAACTTGATTATACTATTTACAAACACAATCCTGCAATCATTACTTGCATATTATGCCTTGAAAAGAAAATATTTGTTTAATTTGTGTCTGTACATTCGCAACTTTTTGAATCTTATAGTGAAAATATATTTTGTTAGGGCAATTTTTATGTTTTACTCATAAAAAGATACATTTTATAATCTAATTATATATTTTCTGTCACTTTATATTTAAAAGATAAATATTTTACAAATGCCTATCTGGAAGGTCAGTAGGTTTTTTGAACTAGATAATTTAAGTCCTACTGTTAAAACTTCACACTTCGTTGTGTATTTACATTTACTCTAGCCATCTCGTAGCTCAGTGGCTAAGTACTAGGCTACTAGGCGTGGGGTCTCGGGTTCGAGACTCAGAAGCGATCGTCTTTTTGTGATTAGGCTTTTCCCATTCTAAAACATTCCATTTAATGACGCTTTATGAATACAGGCATTAGTGTACGACATTTACGAAATGCAAATAAACCATCGTGTACTGCGCTCAGACATCATGTAAAAAAACAAAACTGGAAAATGGCTGCTGCGTAACATACATAATTACATATTATTAATTTAATGCAAGTCAACTTTAAAATTTACAATTTTTCATTTTTCATGAAACGTTTTTATAATGTATCCTGAAGCCAATTATAGTATTAATTTTAAAATTTAACTTAAAACAGCGATGTCTTAATCGTTTGCAGCACGCCTAATATAAAGTATATTTAGATACCTAGATTTCAGAGGCGTGTTGTGCACCTATGTGCGTAGGAAAAGTAATAACACGTGTGTAAGTAAATTTATTGCTTACCTTACAACACTGCACAACTTTACTTGAATGCCCAACGTCTTTCACAATAATAATTAGAAGGAAATGGATAAGGCTACGATCTTATCAAACTAATTTAACTCTAACGTCTGCGTAAGGGAATCCCCACTGCGAAGTAATAAGCCGACGTCGCTGGGTACGAGCGCAAGCACATGAAATGTAAATATAATTCTGTGCTCGAGCACATTGCCTTTTTCACTCTAAACTTTTCAAACGACATTTAATCACAGTATCAACTTTTCCTCGCACGACACCCGGGTGGGAATGCGGGTTCAGTTTAATGAATGATATCATAACTGATGTGCGAGCGTTTTTACTTATTTTAAAAGTATCGAATTTAATGTATATTAATGTCAATTGAACAGTTTCGGCCAAAAAAAGTATGTATGATCTTGTTTAGCAACAGATATGCAGTAAAGAATGTGTTCGCAAAAAATCTGTGCAGAGAGAAAAATAAAAATTTGTTATATGTTGAACATTTTAATTTAAATATCCCCTTCTTCCCTACAAATTTTCAGTTTATTAGGACTTTACCTTCTGATTTTTAAGACTTGTATACAGTATGCCTTCTGTTCATTTTACGACCACAATATTGGACATCTGAATATTATAATGTGTCATTTGTGGACAAAAATATTTGATTATCATGCTCCTCTATCTCGTTATATAGTGGGGGGAAGGAAGGAGAATTTCTTTTACTCCAAAACTTATGACTAATATGAGCTATGAAAAGTGCACGTCTTTATCGGCCAGTTTGACATTGAGTCTACATTGCAACAGTTATGGGGGATTTTGTCGTTGCACCATACACGCAGAATCAGGGTCCAGTTGTACTTCGCTAACAAGCGTTAGCGAGTCAGTCCTATGGCCATTACGAGAGGTCGTAAAACTGATGTTCCGTCTCCCCAGTTAGTTCTTTAACACTTGCAGTAGTAAGTAACAGTACTTTGAGTAAGATAAAGACCACCCACCCGGTCAGCTTTTTCTCTTTTCCCTAGCAACTTTGTGCTAGGAGGTAACTGAACATGGCTTCCGAAACCATATAAGTTTGTCTCGTATATTACCTAGTGGTGAGTTAAGCTGGGTATATGCGGGGCTAGAAATGAATCATTCACTCGTATCTTATCTTACTATTATTATTTGAAGTCATATCCAAAAACAACCTGGTGAACACTGAGCCATAGGCCTTCCTATACCATACTGCACTTTACTACGTAACAAAACCATGTGTGGGCTAAGCCATTGTGCCTTCCTATACTGTATTATATTTTTCAACGTAACACAACTATGTATTGACTGAGCCAATGTGCCTGTTTATACTTTATGATATTGAACTTCTTCACATACTAGTTATCAGAGGCACCAATTACTCTTACACGAAAAATTGACCAACAGTTATATATAGGCAGAGTCAATGTGCCTTCTCATATGTTATTAATGGACTAATGTCAGCATGGTGAATTTGAGGAGCTTTCTTTTACCAGCAACAAATTGATATGACTTAGTTGTCGGCGCGGTCGTTTAAAATTTACACTTACAACTACACAACGTCAATTAACTGTTGTATTCTACATCATGCATGTTAACCATGGTTGGAATCAATACAGATTTCTATCTTGAAACTGTTTAGCGGACTGAACGTAAGTTGACTCATTGGATTAACCACTCCTGCCCACCTGTGCCAACACTGGCTATTATCCTATCTTGAGAGTGAGGTTTTGTCCGGTGTTGTCGAGCGAGTTTTAGATATTTAGTTTTACTCGCGGTCCTTCAGACGATCTTATGGTAATAATTTCTTTTCCTCTAACTATTATAGTAATTCTTGCTGACATGGGATCGTGTCTTTTATTTATAACCATTGACAAATCCACTTCCATAACGAGCCTGATAAACTAACACAACGTATGTAAGTCCTACCCGATGATCAGAAACATCTAAGTACATTATAATAATTACAATTCGTTTAATTTGGCCAATTCTATGCGAATTCGCCCTTGCGGGTGGTAATTTAATTTCGGGTAATGCAAGTTCACATAATGAACCCATTCACCTCTACCACACGCGGCGAAGCGGATCCGTTATAGTACTTCAACAGGCTGGCAGGGGATTCCCCTAAGTATTGTCTTCTATATACATATGTATGTGATACAAAATGTATATCAATTTATAGATCACAGAAAAGCAAACGTCGCAGATAAAAAAAAATAAGTTTATAAGTTGTCTCAATTTCCACAACGAAGTGTTATTTTTGGTGCAACTTGTGTTATCTGTTAAACCAAAATTACAAGTTATTTTTCTACTAAAAATTTTTTACAAGCCGTTTTATCATGTACGAATACACTTGATGGTTTATATAACTATTTATGTTTATTCTGTGCTTCAATTGTTTTGGGAAACAACGCGAGATTTTAATGAAATGTCTGATTCTCCCAATAGTATTGAACAAGTTGTTATTTTAGTATTATCAGAAAAGACGTTAATTGTTGAAAAATATTATATTATTTATTTATTACATAGATAATCGACTGATCCATTATTACAAATAAAATTGGCTAATCGATTATGGGTGAACAATTGACTAGTCGAAAATCGACTATAGGTTTTGGAAATCGCGGATATTCTATTAATCGACGAATCGATAGTCAACAGCATTGGTGAGCCCACACACTAAACGTACACCGCGACACTCTATTATCGCTATGACGTAGTTAATAGAAGTTTAAAACTAACACTGGAATCATTAAATATTTAGCTGTAGTTATTCAGACAGTATATAATAAAGTGTACATTTTTTTGAAGTTATCTAAAGCTCCATAAAATTTACTAGGTGCAAAATTTCTATTCATAATTTAAACAGACATTTGAATTAAAATGTAAGTAACTCAAAATTATATTATTAATTACTTATTATTGTAAACACTACAACTAACTTTATAATGGCTAGATATTAGAGATAATTTTGTTGTTTAAACTTATCTCATTAGTAATTATAAGATTAATTTATTTATTACAATTATTTAAGTACTTACAGATAAAATAATTCAGGCTTTTTATATCATTCTCTTGCGCCAATTTGTTTTTTATTTCAGATGTTTAAATCACGATAACTACATTTATTTTTCATTTAGAAGTTTGCTCTTTTGAGCTATAATATTAATGACATCTTTGGAATCTATTATTGGGTTGGCCAAAAAGTAATTGAGTTTTCTTTTTCTATGTAAATGGAAGGCGATTTTTTATGGGAAGCAAAAACTTTATTAAATAATATATTGTCCATTTGGTTCGATTGCCTTTTACAATCTTTCAAACAACCTTTTGATTCCGTGCCCAAAAAAGTTCGTATATGTTTCGGCAAAAAAAGTTCCAAATATGATTTGATATCCTTATCAGCAGTGAAGATTTTACCATTCTAGGTGTTTTGCAAAAATTTAAACAAATGGTAGTCTGGTGAATGTGGTAATACATCCCGTTCAAGCTGCAACAATTTTTGATTTGACAAACTTGAATCTGGTCGAGCGTTATCATGGTGAAACACAACACCATTGCGATTCACCAATTCTGGACGCTTTCTGTTTGATATAATCTTTTAATTTATACAGTTTATGACAATACACATATAAATTAATGCTTTGGTTCTTTGAAAGAACTCAAAATACACAATATTCATTTTGTTCTAATTTGTTTTACTGACATTTTCATTTAAAACATTCCAAGAACATTTTCAGAAATATTTTCAGAATTTCTTTTTAATCCAAACGTAACAAAGTCATAACAAAGTGATTGGTTTTTTGAAAAACGAATTTCTATACTTTGAATGTGATAAAATGAAACAGAAGGTAGAAGAAAATTCTAGAAGTTTAGAAAGTAAACTAGAAGAACGTTCCAGAAGGGCTGCAGAGAATTCTAGATCATTTGAAACAAAAATAGAACAGAGGCTTGAAGAAAGTCACAAAAGTAAACAATAGTAAAATTTCAGATTTATTCAAGAATATTACAGATTAGTCGAGACAAAAATTGAACAGAGGATGGTAAAACATTCTAGAAATGCAAACTTGAAGAAATTTCCATTACATCAGAAGAGAATTATAAAGAATTTGAAACTGAAACTTGAAGAACATTTCAGAAAGAGCGAAGAAAATTCTAGAATTTTGGAAAGGAAACTAGAGACAATTTCGAGGCTGATTGAACATAAAAGTGACGAGTTGGACTTGTAGTTTCTGCAGTACATAAAAAGGAAATAGTATGGAGCCTGAAAAAGTAACATCGAGAAGCTCTCAAAGGAAACATTCACAACTGTTATGTTCCGTTGGATGTTGTTATTTGCGGTTATGGGTTCTTTTCAGAAAGACGTGTTTCGTCGTTATAATGTATATTTACAATTGATATATAAAAAACCTAAAATTAAAGTTATGTATAAATGAAATAGATATAAATGAATGGTTACAAAATGAATAAATCAAGTCACAATAGTTTATAAACATAAATTATACCTTTCGCTGCTGTGTGTGCCTGCTGTAGTGATCAATGTTGGAAAGAACTGCTTTTACAACATTAGGTTAGTTTTGATTTCTGTAGCAAGACTGCACATTAGCGATGCGTATAACCTTTTTGCGTTTCTATTTTTAATTTATATTATGGATGTAACAACAACTTTACTAGAAGAGACTGCCCAGAAGATAAAGGTGCCAACATTTGATAGAATGTCTTCATGGATGCTCTTCAAAACGCAATACAAAAGAGCCGCCGAATATAATGGCTGGAACAACACAGATAAGGTGACTAACCTTGTCATGGCTTTTCAAGGCCAGGCACTGTCCGTCCTAACTATATTTCAAAGAGTAGCAGGGGAAATTTTGAACTCTAGTACAAGTCCTGAAATCAAGGTTTGGAGATTACCACTTGAAACCCTTGTACCAAGCCGAACTAACGGTACGGAAAGGACCCTTCCAAATGCTTGTTTAAATGAATACGTTTATTCCTAGTAAAATCAACTGACACACATGTGCAATTATAAAATTCTTTGCTGATGTAAATTGTAGTAGTGAAAAATTACAAACTTACCCATGTCCCATCTCCAATGCCCTCACGCCACATTTTTCCACCATAATATGTTTCTCATCCATTCGAGCCCCGCACCATTTTTCCTCAACATCATTTCCACTCTCCTTTGATCCTATATATCCCTAGTATTCGCGCACTCTGTCAATAGATGTTCCATTATCTCAAGCCCCTCTCCACACAACCCACACACCTTTTCTTCCCATGGTCATCGCATACCTGAAACGAGCCACAAATAATTTGGGAGATCCATACTTCAGAATTTTTCTGCATACATTGGTACCCTGTATCTTAATATAAATATAAACTGATGTTGAATTTGTTGCTTGTTAGTTAATTCCTCAACCATACTTCGTTTATTCCGTCTCATTATTTCTATTTCTTCCTCTTTATAAAATTGTTTCCTTTCCGAGTTCCACTGGGTAAGTCTATTGTAAAGGTCCTCTCTCTGTATTTCCATCCATGCTCACTTTACATATCTGTTTTCATCTGCATTTCTGGTCTTCTCTTCATATTTCATTGCTCTCTTCCATGCAGTGATATATATTCCGTGTCAGTTCATCTCGGCCAGAATCAAGCAGCCTGGTGTTGTTCTGTTCAGTTCCAGAGTCCACTTGATGTATTGCATCTGCACCTTCTCCAGTTGGTCCTTCAGCTTGAAGCCCCAGACCTCAGCCGCATACAACACAATAACTGCACATGCAAAATCGACCAGCATTATCCTAGTTTTCCAGTCATTCTTAAACTTTCTCTTACGAATTCTCCATAATTGACACATAACAGCTTTGGCCTTCTTTGTCATATACTTCAAATGTGTTTTAATGCCATTTATCTCCTCAGAGAATAGAACCCCAAGCATTTATACTGTTTAACTGTTTCAATTGTGCCGTTCTTCCATTTTCAATCCACAACCTCTCGTCTGCCACCACCCATTCGAAATATCATAATTTTTGATTTATTTGTATTTAAATTCAAATCCTTTCCATCCAAATACTTCTCGAATGCTTTTTGGAACTCCTTCATTTCGTTTTGGTTGTTGGCCAGCAAAACAATGTCATCTCCAACTTGCACCTTTACCAGTTCTCTCTCCAACTCTGCCAAATACATTGTAAACAGAATGGGGCTTAGTGGACATCCCTGTCTCAATCCTCTTACAGTCCAAAATCTGAATTCTCCTTCTTGGTTTCTTATCACATTTGTTGTTTTTTGATATATTTCTTCTATTCTGGCTACTGTTATCATATCTATTCCATATCTTTTCAGTATTTCAATCAGTTTTTTCCTATTGACTATCAAATGCAGATTTCATATTTACAAAAAATGTATATGCTTTTCCTTTTTTCTGACAGATCTCTTTTTCAATTGCATAGTTCAGCACCCTCAGGAATGATTTCCTTCTCCTCCAGTTTCCTTTCCAACTTCTCAGCAATTATTATTACCCATATCTTGCATCCTGTATTAAGAAGTGTCAATCCCCTGCTGATGTAAATAAATCTGCATGTATATATCCTAGCGTTATCTGCTTAGCGGCTGCTGTAGCTAGCATTAGCTTTTGGTTTTTTGTTGCTCCATTGTCACTGATGTTATCTAAACCATATTTTTCTCTATGCAAATATCCTCTGTTATTCCAATGAAGTTCAACAATAGACGGTCCTATCTCGAGACTTACGCTAGTGGTTTTGAAATTAATATCAGCGTCTTGCAACTTTAAAAATTCAGTACCTAATATAAGAAGACTTGGTAACTTTTTAAAAACTAAAACTTCCACTCTGAAAATTTTATTTCTTAACTCTATCAAAACACTAGTAGTTTTTTTTGTTATGGAACGATTTGTTCCCTTATCTATGATTCTTTTTATATTCCTATTACTTAACTTTTCCTATTATTTTCACAACATTAGTTTTTTCTCCATCGAGCTGTAGTACCACACATTCTCCATTCTAGAGTCGGTGTGGTCCTTAACCGATGCTGTTGTTGGCACACCCTCTTCGGTAGCCTTCTGCAAATAAAGCAAATGGGTCTTTTATCTCTAGTCCTCGATGCATGAAATGAATTTCTTGGCATATCATTTCGCTGGATTTGCTACTGGCACGATCTACCTGTTCAGGTGTTCTGCTTCTAACTTCGTGGTGCGGTATTACATTACAATCCACCTATGTTCTGTCTTCTTCATTTCGAAGTTTGAAATCTCCAATCGTGTTTACTTTTATACTATTTCTGCCATGTGACATTAGGCTATCTAATTTTATAATGAGGTTTTATCTGTAGAAGCCATGTAGAATCTATCCAAGTGACGACTATTAAGACCATTTTCGAACTTTCTTTGAAATGTAGCTGCATTCATATTTCTGTCAATCTGTGTTGCTAAATCTAAGAAGTCAAAAAAATATTGCCCAATTGTTTCAGTCTCATCCTATTTTCTGGCATTAAATTTTTCTTCTAAAGTTCGCCATGGATTAAATCCCCCAAATTTCTTTATAAAATCGATTCGAACACATGACCAGCCTTTGTATAGGATGCATACCAACTGTTTGCCGCTCCCGTAAAGAAGCTTCCTAGAAAATTTAATTTCATGCCGTCATCCCATCCATTTGCTACTGCATATCTTTTTATTCCATTAACAAATGAAATTATGTAATTGTTCTAGGGATTAAAACGAGGACACGAATATGGGTATTACTGGATTCCTGGAAGTATTCAAGGTATCCTGTATTGTAATATTCTGCATGTTTGTAGCTAGTTTTGTAACTGATTTGCAATTTAGAACTGGAACTATTTCGAGAGGATTTTTTACAACTGCATCAATCACATCACCTTATTATCGTTCTAATGTAGCTTGCGTGGCATTTATGAAAACTAACCATGACTAACAGTATTTATTATAATGATGAGAATCAGCTTCCACAATACACTTCTACTAAAAACACCTGTATATTTTCCATGCTATTCTCTACTTCCGAATCACGTCCACCCCTCATCTTTCTTCATTCTTCTGTTATTTATATCAACTATTAACTAAGTATCAGCTAATGTCAGGTAGTTCATCAGAACACAACAAGACGTATGTGGAGGTTCATGTTCAGTCAGAGGTATTCATCCTCTGTCGAATGCAAGTTGTCTTCGAACTGTCATGCAGTTATAGCTGAGATATTGATGTATTTTTACATTTCTATGTTGCACGAACTGAGTATATAATAACCCTCATGTAGGTACTTTAATAGCTTATGTAAATGAAGTAGTGCGTTTCAAAAAGTACTCAAGTCGCCACTCCTACCATTCTACATTTATTAGGTACATGTTCATAACGTACATAAACTTCTACGGAGTATTTATAATAATAAAATTAACAATAAGATCTTTTAGACTTTGCAAAAAAAAAATAACAATATAGTTCAAATAAAACCATACTCGTTTAGTTGGAAAATACAAACAAATTATTAGACACTAATATTTTAATAAATCTAAATTAAATTTCTCTTGCATTAAGTGGCGAAAATGTTTAATTCTTCTAAACTTTCTCAGTTTCTATTCTTAAAACTGCAAAGCTCGATAAACATGTCTGTTCTTAAGTAGGTTTTAGCTAATTTTTGTTTGGAAAATATTCTTGCAGTTGAAACGAGAATCGTTAAAAACAAAATTAGAGCTGTGCTTACATAAAAATACTAAGTAAGTAATGATTGACCTAAGTCATACACATTATTTAAATTTTCTATTTATTTTTTAAGTCAGTGTTAGTTTCTATTAATCGCTGGCCTAAGTAAAATAAATCATCCACTGGTATAATCCGCAAATTCTTTGGGAAAATTTAACTAAACAAGTTTGTAACATTTTTCAAACTTTTAAGTATGTTTTTTAATTTGTATGAATTTTGTTTCCACCTGGAAACCACATTCATACAGATAATAACTGTGGAAGTCTATTTCATTTAATGTCTTTTAATTGTCTGATTACTATATCTAAAGTGGAATTAAATAAAAAATCTGCACCATTATTTAATCTTTGGTTATCACACAATTCATCAGTGTCTTATCTTTTCGTATTTTCACACTTAATTTCTATATTCCATTCCTCTAAATTTGCTGCAGTTTAGATTGAAAATCGTTTCTCAACTTAACTACATTTTCTGTATGTAATAAATTTTAGGCCTTTTGTAAATTGTAATTTTGTAATTGCAATAATTTTGAAACCGCATTAAATGAAGTTAAAAATTCTGTTTAGATTACAGTATGAAGTACTGTTTCAAAACATTTCCATTTTTTCTTAAAACATGTTGCATCATTTCTTTTATAGAGTCAGTCACTATAATGTTCGAACACCCATTAAATTCATTTAAACTAATATAAGGACTTAATTTATTATTGCTAAACGAAGTTAATTTAGAAGAGTTTATCTTATTAATAGTTGATATAATTGTAAAAACGCAGATAAAAAAATTGTTACAATAGGAAAATATAAACAAAATTCTCACATCACAAAAGTTATTAAACACGGTACAAAATTGGGGGTTCCCCTATTAACACAGTATAAACTTGTAGTTACCCCTTGTAGCGATAAATTATTATATTTTAAGTTAAGAGTATTTTCAGTTGAAGTGCTCGAAATTGTTATTAACATGCATAAAAATAAAAAACCTTATCGGGAAATTGCTAAAACAGTTAAACTTCCAATTTCAACTGTACAATCAATTGTAAAAAAATATAAACTGACTGGTAAAATTGTCAATAAATCCAGAAAAGGACGTCCTTAAGTATTAAGTGAAATAGAAAAATAATAACAACTGTGATAGTAGAAGAGTTGGAAAAGGATATTAATCCTGAAACCGTAAGGCGCTTTTTCGGAAAAATGGATATAATAGTAGAGTGCCTCGAAGAAACCCTTTTATTATTGAACAAAATCGTTACATATGGAGTTTGAAAATTGTTCACTGATAGTTTGGGATTGTATGGTGGCATCTTGAGTGGAAAATTTAGTATTCATAGATCAACTCATGGATCAATGGGTATATTTAGATATTTCTTCAGGTTTTCCCGGAGATAACCGTGTGTTGGCTTTTGTTTTTGCCAACATTATCAAGACATGTAGCTCTTAAAAGTGCTAGTTATACATTGCCATCTAGCTCTGAAAAGTGCTAGTTGTAGGTGCCGACCAGCTCTAAAAAGTGCTAATAATAGAATAACGTAGCTCTCACAAGTGCTAGTCAAGAAATAAGGGAATTTTCATAGTTAACCGGCTTATATATATAGTATGGTCGGGCACCAATAAGAAACCTTCTTAATACAATGTGTAGATTTATTCACGAACTTTGATGCACCGCTTCTTATTGGCCGACAGGAACTCGACGCGGCGTACCCCTTGTGGAACTTGACAATTGTCCGATCACATTATATATATAAGCCGGTTAACTACGAAAATTTCCTTATTTCTTGACTAGCAATTGTGAGAGCTACATGTTATTCTATTATTAGCACTTTTTAGAGCTGGTCTGCTGCACCTACAACTAGCACTTTTAATAGCTACATGGCAATGTATAATTAGCACTTTTAAGAGCTACATATCTTGATAATCTCCCCTGCAACGGAAGACGAAACGTCGGCAAAAACAAAAGCCACCACATGGTTATCTCCCGGAAAACCTGAAGATGTTTACTGTAGCCGTGGAAGTATACGTACTGAATATTTAGATTCTTAAAACCAATTTACTACTTAGTGTGGAAAAATTAGGTCTTGATAGGAGAACTAGTTTTTCTAAGACCTAGACCCCAAGCACAAGTAGGAATGGTTGCTTTATAATATTTTAAAACAACTGTTTTCACCACCTCAATCACCCGATTTGAATCCCATAGAGCATGTGTGGGATTATTTAGATAGAAAAATTAAAAAATATATCACAAGTAAAGAAACACTGAAAAATGCAATAATAAATAATAACATACCAAAATAAAGTATAAGTGCAGGGTCGGTCGAAGAAATGGCCATTTAAGGACCATAGGCTCTCCTAGTGAAAGTAAAGAAAAAATATGTACACATTGCAAGAAAAAAGTAGTAATATCACTAAACTGCATTAGATGTGGTTGAAGCTACACAGTTACTATATACAAACTGTAACTGTACTACATGTTTCTAAACGACTTTTTATATTGTATTCATAATTAATATAATGCGAAAAGTGTATAATATTACCATAATTAATTATAATTGATAATTCCCCATATACGCCTTTCAAGATTAGGTAGAAAAATGGCGGATATTGTCAGGCTGTTGTTCAAGCTACCATAGTGCCAAAGTAATGAATGCAGATGAGAGGGTGGGTTGTTCTGAGAAAGAGATTGAGGTTATGACAGGTGCAGAGGCAAATAAATAACAACTGTTTTAAATCATTTTCGCAAAATAATTGGTAATGCTCATTTAACCTTCGAAGTGCTGTATACTGTCTTAACTCAAATAGAAGCTGTCCTAAACTCAAGATTCCTTATTCCTATGTCCAATAATCCTAAAGGATCTCACAACTCTCACTCCTGGTCATTTCCTCATTGGAAACACACTTATATTACTGCCACAAGAAAAATTTGCTAAAGACCCTAGCTGTAGGCTGTCCAGGTACCAACATCTGCAAAAATTGACCCAACACTTGTGGAATCATTGGAGTCGTGAATATATTACAGCATTAAAGCAGCGAACCAAATAGAAGACACAGCAACCAAACACTCTACAGCCTGGAATCCTGGTCTTACCACCACTCAACTGGAAACTGCATCGGATAATTGAAGTACAACTCGGCACAGACAACATTATTCGTGTGGGTTTGGTAAAAACTCAAGGTGGTACTGTAAAACGATCAGTTTTGTAAACATCTTTGATACTAGAAGAGTTAAAGCCTGAAAAAGACAAAGAAAGTATTTTCGAACGAAAAACAACCAAAGGCTGAGTAGGACATTTCACTGAAGATATAAGTCTTAAAGGGTTGCCCTCTTTGTATGCTTTGGGCAAGCAGTATAACTTAGGGGACACAGAGTTGTAAATTTTGAGTTTTGAAGCAGGAGAAAAATGAGAGAAGCCATTGAGGTTTATAATCATCCCAACAATATCAATAGGGACGATGGTTTTCAACTACCAATTTCTTGGCGAATCCCCCTCTCATTTCTCTCCTGCACTCGGCAACAATCGCCCAAACGCAACGGCCATGTGCTAGTACGCATCCCCCACTCCAGAAAATGAGGTAAAGACTTAATCTTTATTTCTATAAAATGAATATCCTGTGTATTTTTTCTCATTTAAAATTTTGGTAATATTATATATCGAATTTATGTAGTATTTCCTATACTTAAATGAAACAGATTTTAAGCTATTTACAATTTTATGAAAATAATGATGTGGAAATAGGTTGGATTTCGTTTTATTAATAAGGAAATAATTAATAATTAATAACGTTTAGTTAAGATATGTCTCTTCTTTTTAGCACGCTTGGAAATGTATTTATCATACAGGGTGTTAGAGGTGGAAATGTCGTAAAGTTTAACATAGTATTTTATTCTATTCTATTTTCTTAAATAGAACACCCTATGTTTCTTACCTGCATTACTTTCTACTTTTAAAACTTTATTTTTTTTAATAACATCCTACACCTATAACGTGTTGGTTTTGAAATATTCAACATTTTATATTTTTTCACATTGTAATGTAGAATGAATAGTAAAGTTTGCCATTGAAAACAATAACAGTTTAATATCAAGATTAAATCGAATTAACATGTTTTTTTTTATTAAACTGTCTATTAATATGAAACAAATACTTAATAATACACTACAAAAATAAACAAGTATTAGAAATAAAATTATAACACGCGTACGAAAGGAACCGGTAACTTTCCCCATTCACACTGTGAAAAAAATTATTATACTCCCTTCATGTATTCTTTAGTTGTTGACGGATTCTGGTAAAAATTTTTTATAAGAATCCCCCACAAAATAAATCTAACTTTGTTGGAATAGGTGACCTAGGTGGCTTTTAAACTAGGCCTCCCCAACCAATCCATCTATTGCGATATCGATTATTTAAGTATTCTCTTACAGCAAGGCTTTAGTGAACAGGATCTCCATCTTACTGTAACCATAGGTTGCCAAAGGTAAGTTTTGCAAAAATTCGTATAAATAATGTAGCTTTCTCTTGTCAAATTGTTATCAATAATAGTCATAAAACATTGTTTCCAACGAAACCGCCCCAAATAATAAGAGACCACCTATGTTAATGGCCTCTATATCTGGTTGCATGCGGACTTTCATTATTTCATTATATTATCATAATAATGAAAATTGTCTATTTACATGACCATTATTATGAAAGTGGCTTCAACCGTAAACAGGATATAATTATAGAAACCTGGCTTCTCTTGCTCTCTTTGCAGCACTCACTGACAGCAATTTAATTTTTTCCTCTTGACATTTTATTAATACCCGAATTATTTTAATCGATCTCATTAATACATTTTCTTCTTTGGTTCTTGGCTTTTTTTTCTCATACTCAACTTTTCTGGTTATTTCAATTATTTCTTTCAGGTGAATATTTTTGCGGTTATATTCTAGCCAAAAGACAGCTCCTGTCATTTTGTTTCCAGAAATATTATATTTTACTGTTATCCAGTACTGTAAAGCAAGTGATTACTACTTTTGACAGCTAACAAATAAAATTTTACTGTTGAAAATTCCAAGGCCAACTTCAAATTACCAGGTAGAAAGAAAATTGCACTACACCATTCCACAGAGTCAAAATATCCCAACAAAGTACTAATTATTGGGCACTACTAACATATAATGTACTACTGGAAAACATCAAGCGGATGTAGCGGAACACCTTCAAAAAGTGGGTGAAACTGAGATTGGTAGATCAAGCCTTCTATACCATACAAGAATACATGTAGTCCAGTGTAGAAGCTATACCACAGTAATTTGACTTTTTGGCCTCTGTATTTTTAATATATATTACTGGAAAATTAATGTAAATGTAAATACATATTAATTATGCACTCCGCATTGAAAAAATTCAAAATGTTAAATATTTCAAAAATGATAAGAGATAGGTATAAGATGTTATAAAAACATTTTAAAAGTAGAAAGTGTTAAAGCTAATAATTACAGTAAGATGAAGGTTTTATTTATTTAACTATTTCACTACAGCTATGCTATAATAATATACTTAAACAATCAATATCCCAATAGATGGATTGGTCGTGGAGCCCTAGTTCAGTATCCACCTAGGTCACCTATTCCAACATAGTTTGATTTCTTTTTGTGGGGGTTTGTTAAAGAAATTGTTTACCAAACCCCACCAAGAACAAAAGAAGACATGAAGAGTTCCATAATAAATGCTAGCTAAAGTTATCGGTTCCTTTTGTAGGCGACTGCAAACTTGTTTAAGAGAAAACGGTGGTTATTTAGAGAACATGTTCTAATTTTATTTATAGTACTTATTTATTTTTGTAGTTGTACTATCCCCAAACCAAACACAAACCAAAGCCGTGTCCAAAACTACAGACTTCATCACGCTCCTACCAGTTCTTGGAAAAAACATTAAAGGTATAATAAAAAACAGGATACAACAACTACTAGCTAACAAAATCCCTAATCAATTTGGTTTCCATGAGGGATATTCTTCTATACACCCTCTCTCAATAATAACATCAAATGTACAAACAGCAAGACATTCAAGATACCGAAGTGCAACTATATTCTTAGACATTAATAAGGCGTTTGATAGTGTGTGACACAGGGGCCTGCTACTGAAGCTCTATCTATTGGACTGTTCCAGATACCTGATACCTCATCGACCAATTATTTCAAACTGAAAACTGAAAATTCAAATAAACAACACAAAAACAATAGCAAGAGCAAAACATTTCCGAAAATGACATACAGGTATAGTGGAATCAATAAAAGAACCTGCCGCATTATATACACATGTATTTGTAGACCAATTTTGGAATATGTCATATACTATACGTAAACTGTCGAAGACCAGCAATGAAAAATCTGCAAACTGCAGAAACAACCTCATTAAGATGTATTACCAGAATACACCACCCTAATAACCCCCTCAAAACTATCTCCTTTATGAAATTACAGAAGTTCAACAAATATGCGAGAGAATAGAAGTTCGTTGGGAAAACTTCTCAAAACATGAAAAAAACTACGACATAATCAACAACATGTGAATGAGAAGAAACAATCAACAAACGAGGTTTAAGAATCCTGAAGAAACTATTCTCGAGAAAGAGTGAATTGTTTCTTTTTTTTAAGTTGTAATTGTTATTAATATGCATTTTTATATATAAGTATTGTATTTTCTTTGAATTGTAAATAAAAAAAAACGCATTTTATTTAGAGAATAAATAACATAATTTTGATACTAACTAAAACTGTTTTTGTTTTCAATGGCGAACTATTCATTTTGCATTGCAAAGTGAAAAAGTACAATATGTTGAATAATTCAAAAACAACAAGAGATAGATGTAAGGTGTTATTAACAAAAGTCAAAGAGTTTTAAAAGTGAAAAGTAATATCGCTAAGAAATAGAGTTATGCTATGTTAAAGTTTACTAGATTGTCACCTCTAAAACGAACAACCTGTACAACAAAATACATTTCCGAGTGTGCTAAAAAGAAGAGACATATTTTAACGAAACGTGTTCTGAAAATTATTTCTTAATCTAATAAAATAAAATATAAATTGACGCTCAAACTAATTCACACATATGCCATTGTTTTCATAATATTGTAAATATCTTGAACCTTATCTCTGATAAGATTATGAAAACAAATATAGATCGATGTATCAATACAGAAGTGAGACTCTTTTGATTATAAATCCTAATAATAAATGAATTACATTGCCTAGATACAAAATTTTGAAGGTGTGGAATTTTTTTCATGGTTTGCACCAGAATAGCTCGTAGTTAAAGCAAGAAACATGTATTGGACTTGAGTCTGTTGATTTAATAAAGTATTCATATTCTTATTTTCAGTTCTTTGAATGCAACATGGCCCAAAACGAAGTTGAAGATACACTTCATAACCTAAGTCAAGGAGAAGAAAATATAATTTTGGATGACCAAAAAAATTTTGCTTTGGTCATTGGTAATACTGGGTGTGGGAAAAGTTCTCTTTCTCTATATATCACTGGTGATAATCATAACCTAATATCAAAAGAAGAAGAAGAAGGTTCAGGAGAATTCATAATTTCAGAAAGACATTATATAGGAGACAGTACATTAACTTCCCATACATTTTCTCCTGTACGCCACTCAAGTATAGAAAATGATCATTTGTATGATTGCCCTGGATTTGATGACACTAGAGGTCCAAGTTATGATATACCATCAGCATATTTTGTAAAGAAAATTCTTGATTATGCAAGTGCAGTTAAATTTATCATAGTAGTAGATCATCAATCAGTTATAAAGGGTGGACATCGTCGAGAATTTACTACTTTGCTTACGCATGTTGCTAAGTTGATAAGAAATGTTGATAGATATAGAGATGGAATCGCTTTGGTTGTTACTAAAGTAAGAAATAACATGGTTGCTGGTAACCTTGTTTCAGATAAGATTATCAAAACAAATATAGTTCGGTTTATCAATACAGAAGTGAGACTCTTTTTTGAACATAAAATTGGAAATAGGCAAACTTCAGAAGAAGAAAAAGTTTTATTGCAAAATGGCATACAATTGCTTGATATATTTTCAACTGAAATAAAAGGGGAATATACAAGAGTGGGATTATTTAGACGACCCGATAGATCTGGTCCTTTAAGTACAATTAGCATATTTTCTGAACGAAAAATGTTCTTGAAAAATTTTCTATTGAGAGGTAAGGTCAATATATGTATAAATCTTTATAGTTTAAGTAAATCTATAATATGAATAATTTACATTTTTTAATATAGGTTATAAGAACAAATGCGCTTTAACGACATGTATAGGGTGCTTTTTTCTGTTATCTCATTTCACACTATAGATATAGTATATCGCTATTTCACAAACAGTTCAAAATACAATCAATTTCAAATGTCACCTGTATTTTGTGTAACTTTATACGACATTGTGACAATTGCAAAATTATACATTTCTTCAAACATAAGATATGTGTCAAACCCTTTTATTTCTATATATTCATATATTTCTCAGTTAGTGTTTACCATTCGAAGTGACTTGTATTATGTGTGCTCCCAATTAATGGGTCAACAGTGTCGACACAATATTTCCTTTGCTAATTCTGCATGTGCAACACAACGAAATTTGAAACTGAGGTATTTGTGTGACCTGGTTACCATGTATAAAACTATTTTAAAAAATACATCCCCACATTAGCTGAAATCGAGGCTAAAAGAACGAGAAATAAAAGAACGAGAAATTGAAGAAAGAATCCTGATAGAGGTGGAAAGAAGATCAAAGATACAAATAGAAAAAGAACTAGCCAGATTAAAAGAAGAGAATGGCTGAACCGTAGTCCAATTCCGGAAACAAAAAAGAGATTCCCCCTCAGATAATGTACGAAGAACCTGTCAAAGACTGCTGACGGAATATAACGTAAATCCCGATAACAGACTCCAACTGTTAAGTGACGAAATTGAGCTGGAATCACAACAACCACAGAAAATCTAAGAACCAAAGGTAAAAATACCTCCGATAATGCTCACGGCCGTACATGAGTATAAAATAATGACTGAAGCACTTGATGATGTTGCAAAAGACAAATACTCAACTAAAGTAAATGGAAGC
The DNA here is from genome assembly GCA_033557685.1 of Sperchopsis tessellata. NCBI lineage: Eukaryota > Metazoa > Arthropoda > Insecta > Coleoptera > Hydrophilidae > Sperchopsis > Sperchopsis tessellata. The sequence goes on along the minus strand of JAWQRN010000048.1, from coordinate 26,473 downwards.
CGAATTAAAATTATTCCAATGGATACAACTTAGATAAAGATGAGCTAAGAGCGGATATTGAAAACCATGGTTTCCAAGTCTATAATATATATATATGCCCCTATAAGCAAAGTCACAGAGAAGCCCTTCTCCATGCAATTTGTAGATTTGGAAAATACTCCAAATGTGAAGGATAATTATAAAATAAAATATCTTTTAAACTCTAAGGTGATTATTGAACCACCTCAAGCAACCAGAAATATCCCTCAGTGTGCTCGATGCATGACTTATGGGCATGCGAAAGGATTCTGCAGCAGGCGCCCTAGGTGCATTCTTTGCGGTTAAGCAGGTACATACCAATAAGGAATGCCAGAAGCTCATAACAGACCCACCTCAATGCGCCTTTTGTGCAGAACAGCACCCTGCGAATTACAAAGGCTTTAAAGTCTATAAGGAAATTAAAGCTAGGAAGTTTCCACCCCTACGACAAAAGACAGATAATATTGACCAGCACGAACACAAAGGGCAAAGCTTTTTAAACCGCCAACTAAATCTAGGAATATCTATATACTTCTTATATGTTGTTTATTAAATATTTAAATACCTTTTTTCTAAACTATTTGTAAATCAACGGGTACGACTTATTCTTTTTGCATTATTTTAATATATTGTTTTCCACACTTTGCTTTCTTTTCTTTTGTGTTAATTATTTTTTTAATTATGTACACCTTTGTGTGCTCCTACTGTGCTTGTATGTAACAGTGTATGACACCATCAAGTCTTTGAAAGTTTGCTGAAACAATTAATAGGGTCATATCGTTCAAGAAGAAAATAGATTATGTGTTGTGGACAGATAGGTACTTCAGGGTTCCCATTTGAGGTTGATACTATTATGCAGAATGCAAAATATCTGATGTATGAGCACAACACTTCATATTTGTTAGAAGAAGGAAGTAAAGGGGAGCTGGAAGTGAGGGAAAATAATGTGTAAACAGCAGAAAATTGGATCCACAAAAACTAGCCAAAGAATAACACAGCAAAACCTCAAACTCTAATCTTTGCTATCGGTAATTGAGAAAGATGCATCTGTGAAGTTCTTGGGCCTGTATTTAGATAACAAGTTTAGTTAGTTGGTCCAGTCATGTTTTGAAAATGGACAAAAGATCACATCTTTATACAAGAGTTGATGATGTGTCATATTTACATAGCAGTGAGACTTGTGGTATATTGCTATATATTCATCTTATACAAGAAGGCTATAAATATGTGGATTGTAATGAACAACTTGGTATAGTTTGTTGTCGACAGGAAAAAAGACTTTTCATGCCATCAGTATTTACACTAATATCTACCCGACATGTACACATTGCAGTTGAGAGTCAGTGAAGTGGCATATGAAATCTGTAGTAAATATTGATGACATTAGTTTTCCCCAGGGAAGCGTATTAGGATCATTTATTTTCCTTTTATTCAGCAATAGTTAAAGTAGCACCATTATCACTGTATCAGTCATTAAATTCACAGATGATAGCACTATTCAAACCAAATAATTACTAGCTTAGGCTTACTTGGTGAGGCCGATGAGTGCCAAAGACTGCATGGCAGTCTGTAGAGCGCACTAAATCTTATGAAAACATGCTCTGTGTAGTAAGGTTTGAGAGTGGATATAATTAAGACTGCTGTAGTCATCTTACTAGGAGGAGAAAGTGGCTACAACTGAAATTATCAAGGTTATTTAGGGCTATAGTAGATCAACCGACAGTTCCATAATTTGTGTGGTAAACATTGAAGAGCATGCAGATAGTTTGTGGAGGAGCATGTAAAGGAATGTGGGTCATCATCTTGCAATTGAGAGCCTGGGGCCTAGGGTATCAAAGATCATAATGATGGACTGGTAAAGAGATACAGTTTGGGAAACAGATTGTTCTCAGAAATTCCTACTAGATCACAATGAAGTGATGGTAACGTAATGTTGCAAGAAAAGACTATACTATATACAGATGGTTCAGATAATTAAGTTGGGAACAGGAGCAGAGCTAATATTTGCATATCATTAAGCAATACCTGTGTCCCAAGTGTAGGTTTTCGATATTATACAGAGAGCATATACTCATGTGCTAGGGAAGAGACCTCCACATGAGAAATGGCGATTTTCTCAAAAAGCTGGTCAACCCCGATGATACAATCATGTGCAATAACATCACGGATGGTCTGAGAGGGCAAGGAAATTCTGAGGATACTTACTTGTGCGTACAGAGTAAGGTTAGTTTGGGTGCTAAGGGGAATGAAGGTAATGAGAAAGCAGGTATAGTGATGATTCACAGTTCAGACTTATGATGGGTGCATTCATGTGATGCCAAAGGACAAGCCTAGAAGGTTATTCATAGGACTTACTGGAGGAAGCTACAGAGTTTTAGATAGGCTAGTGGGTTTGTTGATGGACTGAAACCAGGTAATTCTAAGTTGCTAATAAACAAGATCGAACATACAGGGGATATGAAAAGAAGATTGTGGAACAATTTTATGTCACTGCACAGCTCATATTTGGTTGTATTTAGGATCCTGATCAACTTGTGGATTGAGGAATGTGAAGTATGAGAATGTTCTGAGATTTTCTAAGAAGGCAGGACGATACCTAATAGAATCAAACTAGGTAGGGCAATACACAAAAGGCCCTAGAGGCCTGGGTGTAAGCTATTCAGTTGGCACCCCTTGTTAATATTAATAATAATTAGCTTGTCATTATTATAACCATTGTTTTTCATTTTATTCATTCATAGATGAAAATATAGCATACAGGCTGCTCTCTATTTAGGGTATGAAAGTATTTTAATGGGTGTCTAGTATGGTCTACCACATTCAAATTTGAAATATAATATTATACCTTTTAGGCAGTGATAGTGATAGATATTTCTCGTTATCCAAACAATAATTTTGAGACTAATGTTTTATTTAAATTATCAATTCTTTAGAGATATATTCTAAAAAAAATTTTAACTGTATCATTATTTTATTTTTTTAAATGTTTCTTTTGTAACTATTACAACTCAACTTTGAAAACAATTTTAATTATGTAAATATTGCAACAATGACTAAGAAAAAAGAGAAATAACCGTTATGTAGACAATTTTAGAACAACACAATATAAGAAAAGTACAATTTGTACGGGTAATTATATTTATAACAGGTAGGTTACCCAATAGAGAGTAATATAAGGACAACAATTTAAAAGACAATTAATAGAATATTTACTAAGTATAGCATTTTATTCCTACTCGGAATATTTTGAATGATACAGTTTTTATATTTGGACATTGTAATCAGGTGGCTTACTTTGATTTGATTATATTGGTTTTTGACTTGCCTGATCCATTATTTTATATTAATTTTTGTATATAATATGTTTTAATCATCTTTAATTTTGAATTTGTAATATTTGCAAAACTAATCTTGCATATTTTTTTATGTGTAACAAAGACTTTCCTAATTATTAATATATTTTATAAAGTTCTTAAAGGATCATTTTATTAAATAATGCTCCAATATACCATTGCATGCAATATAATAAAGTGTGGTCAGTTCATCAATAAATTGTACTATTACTTTCATAATTACAATCACAATAGGAACTATGGTGTGGAACCAGCACATGAGCCAATCGAAAGTAGTTATGTGTCTGTCATAAAACTAGAGTTGGTTTGTGCTTGTATTGAGGTTAATTTTACATTTTAAAAGTTTCTAATGCATATTGTTGTTTCTGTCATCAGAAATATTTAATAAACTTTTTTCTTTTTTTGCAGAACTTTCATTTGTATCCAAATACAATGAAGATTTTACATACACTATATCTGAAAATTCGCAATTGCACATTAGTTCCTTAGTAGAGAGGCTCAATAGTTTAATGAGTATAAAAGCCCAGGATTTAGTGGATCGGGTGCAACATCATCTTGATAATAAAATAAACCATGATAATGATAGTATTCACCAACTATTGAAAGAATTTACGAACTTAAATATTTGTTTCACCAATCTTATGGGAATAAATGTGAATAGTATAAACTTTATTGAGCAAATTATTATAATATGTTACAATATGAAGTTGGAGTCAGCTTCATTTATACATGACATCAATACCCATGAAAATTACTTAAATTTTTTTAATCAGTTTACTGCTGCACGTTCAACTACAGTTCTTAACTGGAAAGATCCCTTTAGAAACATTTTACAATATATTCAAAGTTGCATCTCATCTTTAACATTGACAGTAGATGTTTTTAATAAACTTTCCACATATCACTTTCAAAGTGATATAAGCAGATATAATATGACTAACTTAAATGATAGGGGTCAACCAGGGGATCATCCTCCAAATATTTGCCTGAATCTGTCAAATTTTCAAATGTTTATAAATAGACTACAATTATCAGTATCATATCATACATTGGACATTAATAATGTGATATTAGATCATTTAAATTTAGTACTAGACTTCACTTTGAATTATGAAGTCAAGTACTTGTACCCAAATGAATCAACATTGTTGGTAATTGGAAACTTTATTAAATTATGTGATATTGTTAATAAAATTAAGAATGAAACAAAAATAATAAAAATATATGCATTAAACACAGTGTTTATAGATTCAGAGTTGAATCTTACAAGCAAAAGAATACAGCTTATAATCATTGCACCAAAATGGGATGTTGTTGGAGGCCAAAGGCAAATAACTTTGAACGGAAAACACGGAAGGAATACTGCACCAACTTGTAAGTATTAAAAATTGCAAGTAAAGTATAAGTAAAGTAGTGCTTTTGTGAAACTTTGCATATTTATTTTAATAATTAAACAACTTTTATTGGCTTGTGTCTTTTGTAACTACTTGTTAAACAGCAGTTAATACTTGGATGTGCAAACATGCCACCCTCACTAACTTGTGGTCATTGTTCTAATGGGCCATATCTAGTGCATCTCTTCACTGCAACCATATAATAAACCTGCAATCCGTGTAATAGAACAAGTTTTTGTGCTTTTAGATCGGACGACGGCTTTATCACTTGGATGCCTCCTTCAATTACATAAATTTAAAACATCTCAGTATTCCTTTTATGAAACCAATTGCACGCATTCTCGCATTATCAAACCTATCAGAAAATATCTTTCCAACTGTGTTGCACATTCTAAATACTTTGCCAGAGTACTGTACAATTACCTTTGTTTTTCCGGCCAATGGATTTAATTTTTTTTTAAATAGTGAATAAAACTTTTAAGCAATCCTATATTCAAAAGATATTGCATACCTTTGGCGTCATCCCGTTTCAAAGTGAATGAGTGCTTATCATGATCTAAGTTTAGAGATGATGGTTTGCGACTTTGAATCAATTGGAGGATACCCCTAGTTCCTATATGTGATAAGCTATTCAAATAAAACCACAAAACTCTAGTATGCAACCCCCACTCCTACCTAAATAGCCATCACTGAAAATGTGTGGTCAAAAAACAAACACGTGCAATAATTTGAAAAAATTTAAGTGTGTAAGCCTTTCTCTCCGGTAGAAATAGTAAAAGAGGCATTCAAATTGTTCCTTACAATTGCAATACCCTGTCTCACAATTCTCTTTTTCCAGACTTACTTTTTCATTTATAACTAAGGGCCATTATAAGGGCGATAAACTTATAATGCTCTTATTTTATAGGCAGGGCAGCAGATGCTGTAATATATGGAGATGATGGAAAAGATGGTATACCTGGAGAACATGGTGGAAATGCAGGACATTTTATTGGTATTGGGTATTTATTTGAAAATATCCAAAGACTCACAATTTGTGCAAATGGAGGTGATGGAACTAGAGGTCAAGATGGTGGAAATGGATATGACATAGTAAACAATTTACCTGAACTAGGCAGATACATTTTTGCCAATAGATTAATCAACAGGTCACCGATGAATGTATGTGAAAATGGTGGACATGGAGGACGATCTGGTGATGGAGGTAAATTACATTAACTCCATTATATACATGCCAATTATATTTTCTTAATTTTAGTACTGTCTAGTGTTCGAGGAATAGTTATAGCTGATTGTGCTTTGTATTTACCTTCTAAAATAGCGGTCCCCAACTTTTCACAGTCTGACATAGTTTAAAAGGAATGATGCAATAATTGGCGAAACGCCGAATTGCCGGTATGCTATTCAATTTTGTACATATAATGTTACAGATAATGTCTTGTTATGAAATTGAATGTAGAGGATGATGCCAAACCTATTAATTTAATTTCTTCTTGTTACTATGATCACAATTGTAGGATAATGTAACATTTTAAGCTTTCTTGGTAATAATTGAGATATAAATAGTTCAAAATGTTTCTAACCCAATATAAAATGAAAACTTTAGTATATGTATTTAGGTATTACACTTATATAATGAAGCTTGGTGCTATGTCTGTCAGGCTTTTAATAGAATTAATAAAATTAACCATCCCTCAGTAACACCAACATGACACTGATTTATAGGATATTCATAATTACATTTGATTCCAGCCTTAGAGGAGAAGAAAATTCCTGGAGTGACTACAAGTAATTTGTCAAAAGCTTCTGACTGCTTAGGGCAGTAATTCCCAATCTTTGGGTAGTAAATGAGTTTTGGTAGGTGTTTTTACGATATAGTGGAACTGTTTTACTAATTGTTACTTGTAATGAAACACACTAGTACTTGGTTACTTGTAGAATGGTTACGTCTTGTCAATTGATGTTGTAATAACTGAAGTACGAGTTATAGTGTATCAACTGGTTACAAAAAATTGAAGTCACTCATACCAACATACAATTATATACAACTTATAATAATAAAAATTACTATATACATAATTAAAGAAATAACAAATCTTAATAGTAGGTCAATAGTGATATTTGCTAGGTTCAAGAAATGCTCGATATTAAAAATAAAATAAATTACAAATTCTTACAACAATAATGATACATTCCATAAAAATCTTAATATTTTATTTATAAATAAAATAAAATTATGATTCACACTATTGCATATGTAATTTCAACGCATTGATCTTAGTTACATCACTGACCGCAGCACATATCTACAAAACCATTTTTGCCACTCAGATGCATATATGGGGAAAAGGGAAGAAATGCTCATGCTAAAAAAAATAAACTTAACTCAAAGACTATCTATATCAATATTGTTTCCGGGTGGAAACTGTGTAGAGGCTCTGATAAGTGCCAACTTTTCATCTACTGTTGCAAGTGATATTTTCAAGGTGAGTGAGGTTACTGCAAAGAATGAATTCAATGCAACGAATGAAGCGGAGGATGTGCACTAGGGTAGAGCCGTTCCATTCAGATGGTTGTTATCGAATGCAGGAGGTGGGAAACGAGCGAGGATGATCCTCAAAGTGATGGGAAGTTGAAAAACATCGTCCCTATTAATATTGTTGGAGCAATTATAAACCTCAATGACTTCTGAGTTTTCTGGGAAAATAAGAAGCCTCACGAGGTATGCTTGTTTCAAGACGAGTACAAAGTACAGAAACAAGGGACTTGATAAACCTCTTCGCTTTGCAACGGCATGATATCTTTTGAAGAAAAGAGAACCTGCGATATCTTTTGGATTGGGGAGAATATTGTTTTGATATTGAATTTTATTAATATGCGGGCAATGGTAGATAAGCTGTTGCTTTCACCTCAGGAGTATTTTTATTGACCGTTTGATATTTGACAAATTATATCCATTGGATAAAAACACATCGGTGACTGTATGTCACTTCTGGGAAAGCAGAGTTGTGTCACACAACTTGAAAGTTCAAGAATTAATCTCAAACATTTTCTGACAAGGGTGATGATGTGACAATGCATGCAAGTACCTATTAGTATGGGTAGGCTTACTATAAACAGATTGAAGAAATGTAGCATTTCATCTACATTTCAACATCTAAGCAAGGAAGGAAACCTGATGACTCAATCTTCATCATAAAATGAATATTGGGGTGTTGGGAATTTATGTGATCTAAGAAGGCATTTAGTGCTTCTCGTCCTGATGACCATATAACAAATGTGTCATCCAGATAATGGAACCAACATTTGGGCTTTTTATCGGAAGACGATAATGCCAATTGCTCAAATGCCTCTATAAAAATATTGGCAATAACAGGGAACCCATAGCAGTTCCAGATGTTTTTCGCAGAAATGGTCCATAAATTGGAAATAAGTGGACCTCAGACAAACCTCTGCCAGCACTGGAATATTGTGAGATGAACTTTTCCCTCTCAGTAGGTCGCTGATGATGCTATTCGCATCATCCACGGCTATACTGGTGAAAAGGAACTCGACTTCAAAGCTGACCATTAAGTCTGTGGGAGCTAGTCTTATACTAGAAATTTGTTCTAGAAAATGGGAAGAGCAACAGCTTATCTACTATTCGTCAAGGATTCGACGGACAAAATTGCCCGAATTCTAAGAAAGTTTGATATCAAAACAGTGTTTTACTCAATCCAGAAGATTTCGCAAGTTCTCCTTTCTTCAAAAAATGTCTTCCAGTTGCAAAGCAAAGGTCCCTTGTTTATGTGGTAATGTCTATATCTGAGAAAGTAATACGATTGTTACTCGTTTAAATGGGCACGAATACTGTACTTGTCTTGGTCATATTAATCAATCACCCGTGATTGAACATGGTCAAGAAATAGGTCATACCATTATGTTCCAAGATACTAAAGTCTTGGCTCGGGAGCCTTCTTATTTTCTCAGAAAATTAAGAGAAGCCATTGAGGTTTATAATCGCTCCAATAATATTAAGAGGGACGATGGTTTTCAACTTCCCATTGCTTGGAGGATCACCCTCGCTCATTTCTCTTCTTCTGCACTCGATAACAACCATCCGAATGGAACGGTTCCACCCTAGTGCACATTCCCCACTCCAGTCCTTGCCTATATATGCATGATCTGGCCGAGTTTTGATCAGTGGATTAAATTCATTCGTTGAAGTAACATGACTCGCCTTGAAAAAAACAGTGGACAAAATCCCGATACAACAATTATATAGATAATAACCGTGGAAGTCTATTACATTCTAAGAGTATGTGCGAATGACTGGCCTTTGAAAGTAAAACCAATTCGGTTACTCCTCAACTACAGTGGGAACACAGTATCTTCCCAGTCATACAGCACGGGCCCAGTTGAATGCCTAAATGCGCAATATAGCAGGGTTGGACATTAGACATTTATGTGTGGTATCCTGCAGAATATCTAAAATTTTAGAATCATACATCTGATGCTCCATTACAACTGCAGAGATGCCTTAGCCGCCCATCCCCTACTCCAATCCCTGCCTAAATAAGCATGATCTGGCAGAGTCTGGATCAGTGCAGGGAATTCATTCGTTGAAGCAACATCACTCACTTTGAAAATGCCCCTTACAACAGTGGCCAAAATGTTGGCACTTATCAGAGCCTCTACACCGTTTCCACCCGCAAACAACATTCATATAGATAATAACCGTGGAAGTCTATTACATTCCAAGAGTACCTTTGAAAGTTAAAGCAATTCGGTTACTCCCGGGCTACATTGGGAACAGAGTATCTTCTCAGTCATACAGCACGGGCCCAGCTGATAGCCTAAATGTCCAGTATCAAGGTTGGTCCTAAATTTTTGCAGATGTGTGTATGTATAATATACATTCCTACATGAATTTGAATTGATAAAAGGTGGTAACTATTATTAAATTACTGTTATTTTCTATTTATAGTTCTTCTTCTTCACTTATTTAAGGGCGTAACTCCTAAACAGAAGCGTAATTGCTCAGTACAATTTTACCTCAGTTTAACTGTCCTGAGTTTAAACTGGGTCAAAATTACACGTAAACGGATGAAACACAACACTAAGTACAATTAAGTGATAGCGAATGTAGAATACAAGAAATCTTATAAAATTCGAGAAGATAAGAACAGTTTGCGGAAACAAAATAACAAAATTGAAAATGATTCTGCTTTCCAATAACAGTACCAAACGATGTATTAATCTTACTTCAGAATTTGAAGGATGAATAAGCTGTTATTAATATGAAAAATGTTGAGAATCTTTCAGTTCAAATGGATAAATCTATCGACATTACAGATAATGCACAATTAATGGTTTTTGTATGGAACAAATGTGATGGAAAGTTAAGTCAAGGAGGTTTATTCTGCCATACACTTTCAACCACAACAAAAGGAGAAGATATCTTTTCAAGAAACATTCTCTTGTTTGGAAAAATTGTTTGCCAGTCTCTGTTCTAATGGAACTCCATCCATGATGGGAGGTGGGTAGGGTTTTGTACATTGGTAAACAGTGGTGTATGATGGAACAATGTATATACGAGTTGTGGAGAAAATGGTACAGACATTCACTATTTCTTGCATAGAGCCCAATTCTTAACATTCACGGCAAGTGATAAATGATAAAATTTTAGTCCCCACCACAAAAGTATCACTTACTGTATTCTCAACCACAAATATGTGGTATTTTGTGATATTTCGTGAATTCTTTTATCATATTATATTGCGAGGCATTCCTCCAATGTAACCGCGTGAGATCATCGAAATTTGACATTTCTCGTGCTTTTTGTGGGTTATTAGTGTTGTAAATAGAGAAGTTTGAGCAAATTATTTTAATAGAGGAGATTGAAAATGCATAACTTTCTATACAGTTGCGACAAATACATGACGCTTTTTAATTTAAATAAAAGCAATTCATAAAATTAATTAGGTTAGACAAAGAGCTAACTGGAAACTTGATAGTGTCTTAGCATGTGGTGGAACCTAAGAAAATGTGGGCTTTAGATAACTTATTTACAAATAATACAATCATCGACCATTTATTAGAAGGATGGGTGTAATTGGTGCTGTACATTGTACACGCTAATAAGCAATTATACCAACTAATAAACCAAATCCTGAGTTCCTGCCGTATACATTTTTTAATAGAGAAACCTACCACTCTATAAACGTGCAGCTTATCTATGATAGCGATATGAACATTTTAAATGTTAATGCTAGATATCCTGGAAGTTCACATGACATTTATTTTAAGAAATGTCTAAGAATTTTTGTGAAGGATTTATGAAAACTATTGGCAATAGTTAATGCTTTAAATGATCCACCAAAGCAAGAGGTACAACTGAACGATCATGATTTACATTATTTACCACATTCAGCTGGGAAAATCATAAATACTTCTGTAGTTTCATATAATATATGCATAAAACAGATTCTGCCTGAACTAGATAATTTGGATGTTAATGTCGATTATGGAATGAATGTAAATGATAGCATTCATGATGAATACATTTTACGAATTGGGCATATCTGCATATTTAAGTTTTGTATTACTTATGTATTTCAAAAAATTATACAGCATCTGCATTTTACATTTTTGTATAAATTCACTTTAATAATTTCTGTGTCTTGCCTTTCCATACTTTGAGTTGTGAAGGTGTGTACAAAGATCAATTCTTAGACCTGTTATGTTTTTATTTTTGAGAATAATTTTTTCCTGCTTCTAACAAACCATTGTAAGTTCAACTGGAGGACGCTACTTGTTTTGTGAAAAGCAAGGGCATATAAACTCTTTACAAATATATGCTAGCTAGAAACATAATTGGTTTATAACTAATAAATTAGTGCTAAATTTTAATAATTGAACAATTTTTTTTTGTTTGCTACAATAATAAAAAAATTGTAATACTGTAGTAAAAATTTTAGAAATTACATTGGTTATGGGCTTAACTTGGTTACTATAGAATTTGTAAATAATATTTTCGTTTCTTATACAGAAATTTTTCCAATGTAGTGATGCTAGTGATAGAATATATATTTGAAAAACTTTTGAAATAAATAAATATAATAAAAATATTTATTTTTAGGCATTGCAGGTGATGTTCGGATGATAAGTGTTGGTCAAGAAATAGCTATCCAAATAAATGCACTTTGTGGAAGAGATGGTACCCCAAGTCGGGGAGGCGTAGGTGCTAATTTTCATATAAATGAACTGAATCGTCAGGATGATTTGACCTCTTTTAATTATTTTGAACGTCTTGCTATAAGAGAGTGCAGCAAATTGGCAAAGCATGTAGAAAATGGTAGAGACAATCATAACACAACTAATATGTGTGAACGTGATGGTCCTATAAGGTACGAACAACTAGCATTAGTTGTAAGAGAATACAAAAGAATTCTCTTAAATAACATAAGCTTCAGAATGAACAGAAAAATTTTATTGGACTTTTTAAACTTAATAGAAACAAATCCTCAAATTAGAGAAATGGATTCATTACTAGGGTTGGTATCAGAAATTGAAATTTTGGAACAAAAATATTTTCAACTAAAATCTGTTGTTAACTTTCTTCCTTACTACGAGTCTATTTTGCAAAGAGTGTTTGAATATGCACATAATCCATTACCAAATGAAAATAATCCTGAACACAAAAAAATATTATCGTACACATACACAGCAATCTTATGTAAAATCAAGAGCATGAAAGTTAAAGCAAAAAATAACTTAATAATTGATATAAATGCTCAAATGGATGTTGCAATTACTTATATGAATAGGCAGATTGAAACTGAAAGAGCCACAAATGTTAAAAGAGAAAAAGAAAAATATGAAAAAATAATTTTTGCTAAAATAAAAGAATCGCAGGAATTTTTAGAAATACATCTTAGACCAGAAATACATAATATTTGTGCTAACATTAATGAAAACATATTAAATCGTCTTCAACAACAACTAAACGATTTAGATTTATTTATTTCAATGAGTTTTATGTCTGGAGCTCTAAAGCTTTTATGTAAAGCAATCAGCATATACAGTAGTGAAGGGGCTACTGTAGGATTTTTTATGATAAAGGGAATAGACTTCACTTCAAAATTATTTAATTTTAATAATTCTACAGTATCTTTTTCACCTAATCCAATAGAGCAAGTGAGATTATTAATAGATGATTGTCGTTCATTTAACGCAAGTGGTAATAATTCTATGAATCCTTTGGATCAATTTTTGAACACACTAAGCCTAACACAATCAGCAGTAAATATAATTAACCAATATCAAAGTCATAAAGAATATCGTACGATGATTAAGCAAGGTATGATGAATGTCAGACAGACAATTAATCAAATCAGAGATTTTGAACAAAATATTTACCAAACACTAACACCTTCGTTGGCAAACATACACACTGATTTGCAAGAAATGGAGAGAAAACCTCAAAGCTATTTCAATATTAAGAAATGGCAAGTCAGTTCTACCCTTAAAGAACTTCATTGCAATATAAAAACTTTCATGAGCAATTTAGACAATAGTCTAAAGCAAGAGTTTATATTTACAATAGAAAGACTACAAGAAGCAATTAAAATATTAATGGATATTTACTTATGCATTGAAAATTTTCAAGAGCAGAAGGAATTGGCTGATTTTTTGGGGGCTCTTCATTCAACAAACTTTCAAAACATTAGAATAAACGATGCTGATCTAGAAGGTGCAATAACCACATTAGATCTAATTATTAAATCGAACTTGATTATAGATCAATTTGAAACAGTAACTCATGCTTTTAAACAGTTTGTTTTTCCATTTGCTCATACTTATTTTGAAGAATGTCAATTACCTGACATAATGAAATCATATGATAATATGGACATATTGATGTCAAATGGAATAACACAAATAGCAACATTAAAAGATAAATTACAAAAATACAGTGCATCAATTATAAGTGGCCTAGACGAACACATATTCATAGCTGATTTTAATTGCAATGTTACTTCAAACAAACCTTTCTATGTTTGGCCAAATTACAAATTTAGAGATCCTATTAAAAAACTATTGCAAGGGAGTAAGGTTTTATTTAATGCTGACGTCAATAAAAGCAGATTGAATGCAGTAAAGTTTAGAAAGATAAAATTACACATCAGAGCTATTGATGATAATCGGCAGGATGAAATAGATGAAGCTTTGAAACAGTTTAGTGCTATTTTGATTCATTCTGGTAGATCATATTATAAATTTAATCATGTTATTTATGTAATTCATGGCAGTAGCCAGAAGATTGAATTAAGTTTTGAAGAAAATGAAAATCAAATGCCAGTTATGAGTAATAATGTTTACAGAAAATTTTGTCAAGGAAATATCATGTTCAGCCCTTATACAATGTGGGAGATACAACTAGTTAACAGAAACACTGGACGCTGCTGCGGTTTGGATAGATACAAGGATATGGTAAACATTGAATTAGAAGGACAAGGACAATATGTATCTCAAACTGCTAATGCTCAAAACCTCAATGATTACTATGAAACAATTGAAGTTGAGTGAGCTAATTTTTTTTTTCATTTTAATTTAAAATAGAAATGCTGTGCTCTTGCTCAGTTACTATAAGAACATGTTAAACCTATTATGTAGTTATTTAGAGCGATGTTATAATATTATTTTTGTCAACAAATGTTAGCAAATCCAAAAATCAGGATATGTAATATTAGTTTATTAAAATAGATGGTAAGCTATCACTCAACATTAATAATGTTTGATTAGCAAAAAAGCTTCAAAAAGAGTTGCATTTTCACTACTGTGCATATTAGGGATTCGTCCCATAAGTCTCCATCCTAATTTCAAACAAACTTGCTTATGACCACCAATCAAGAGCTTGTCAACCACATCAACTCAAATAAGAATTTCAATTTGTCTTCCTTGAAACTTAAGTAATTATTGCACTTATTTAATTCTTGAATTTATGGTTCTAGTTTTACAGCAGAAATTGAGAAAGGAAAACTCTTTTGGTTATAGAAGAAATCTGTTTTGTGCTGCTCCCTTTTTTATCTACATTTTGTGTAAATCCAAAACTAGACATTGCTAAGTTGATTTTTAATATCTATTTCATTATCTAATTTTTAGTAGCATTATCATCTTTCAATAAATACTTATATATTTCAACGTGAAAACTTGACAATTTATCATATCGTTGCTCTAATTGCTCTATCGTGGCGTTATGTTAAACAAGATTTTTATCATCAACTAAACAAGGTGGAAATTTTATTGATCAGCTTTGTATAAGCACTGGAAATTGTACTTCATGCGTTTTTTTCCGTATCTATAATATAAATTACTTCACTAATGTCCTGTCACAGTCACAAAATGTTGTGAATTTCAGTAGTAACCAATTAAGAGGGCGAAATTCACAAATGAAATTGTGTTTTTATGAGGCAAAATTATGTAAGCTGACAAACAACAAACTTCTTGTATTACATTTCTATAATATCCGTAACCTACTACAATACTTTATATTATGCACAATTCTACAGTTTCTATAGGTCTGCAACAGTAACTGAGAAATTGCAGTGGCTGTTCAAGATAGAAGTTAAACTTCATAGAGGGCATTGTGAAAGGTTTGGGTAAAAATACGATTCCCAGTCACTTAGAAATGTTTTCTAAGGCAATGTTTTTTTTTTGTTGTAAACTAAAAACATATTTTTTGTTGTACATAAATGAAATACAACTATTTGTAGATTAGAAATAAGGGCAGAACAAAGATTGTGGAACATAAAGGTATTTAAGTAAGTGATCCCTATCTAATATTAAGAATTATATTATACTGACTTTAGTTGTAGTGTATCGGAATATATTATTATAGTAAAATCTCAATTCAATGGATAGTGTATTAATCAGATTTTGAATTTAATGGATCTTTCTTGGGTTATACTGCGCTCATATATTACATATATTTTTCAATATAAATCTGATATTTTTAATATAAAAAATGTTTGCGCTCTAATATAAATAATTTCTTATTTCATAGTCTTTTGGTTTTTTTTACAAATATTTGAATCCAATTATTCTGCTAAATCTAGGTTTTACCAAAAATTATAATTTACATACAATCAAATCCCCAGAACAGAACATTGCAGAACCCGGATTTGTCAATTAAAAATATTTCTGTAACAAAAAATCCAAAATGTTTTCTAATAATAAATAGAAAGTAAATTTTATTTAAATATATAATACCTCCTGTCATATATAGATATACAGACAATAATAATAATGACAAAAAGCAAACATGCCAGTTAAAGACTGAAACCGAAACTTGACATCTATTTGCCATAAGTTGCCCAACGACCATCCTAATTTCCTTAAAATGTAACTATGGAAAATTCGGTCAATGTTTGTGGCAATTTATTATTTAAATGGTTGCCACAAATTTGTCTTTGAGTTGTCGAAAGGTGTTAAAGAATCATCAGATCACCATGGTTTCTTGTTTCACTCCTCATGGTTCAATTTAAATTTCTGTATACAGATGTAACTGTGGATATTCCATACCATGTAAAGAGTAATTTAATATAGCTTCTGGTTGCAACTTATGTGAGTCCTTTGCTACTACTTGCCAGTCTTTTTCTTATTAAATCGTATTACTCTTAAGGAGCATAGAGCACTATAAGTTATTTCTACAGCAGAATTTGTAAAGTAAAATGGTAGAGCTCGGCTCACTCACCAAAACACACATCCGTCAATCCTTTTCGCTCAACTTTATCCCTCGCTGCCACTTTGATCTCTCCCCATGACATTACCGCTGTTGTATTTGAATGTTAACCCCTTTTCCATGTATCCGCACGTCATCCTATCCTTCTTCTACCCAAAAGATTATAACCCAGGGCTTGTGTAGTTAAACTGTTATGAGGCCTGCTAACTGTGTGTTCAATCCATTACCATTTTCTTCGTCTCACTGCCATCTCAGTCAGTTCCTGCCAAAAGATGTTATATATTCACCTTAAACATTTATTAACACCTGCACCTTCCTTATGCATCCCCTATCTTCTCCCCTGATAAGGTGTCTTGATGACCATATGCTTTTCAACATGTTAAAGGAATTCTGTGCATTACTAATTCTTCTTCTCACATCCTCCCTTTATCCACTTTTTCTGATCAGGACACTGCCCAGGAAGCAGATCTTACCCACCTCTTCAACCGCTTTTTCCTTTATACATATTTCACTCTTTTTCCTTCAATTTACCACCATTACATGGCAGACTATTTGTTTTTCACTGCAAATGATGTTCTGTTTCGGTTAAAAGGCATGCATCATCCACAATCTCCAAGTCTTCCAACTTATGAAATGGATCAAAAGCTATTCGAGTAAGATTGTCAGCAGTATTCCATATTATCCAGTCAATGACTATCAGGAGAAGCATGTTCAATCTCCACTGTGTAGTTTTCGTATAATACATTTATCATTCTCAAGAATTTATGAGGTATTCCATAACTCTCCACAATGATCCACATCTTTTCCCTATCTATCGTATCAAACGCCCTCTGAAGTCTTACAAAATTCAGGAAAAGCCTTCCCTGGGCTTTCAGTACCAGGTCCAAAATTATTCGAAGGGTGCATATCTGGACAATACAGGATCTACGAGGACTAAATCCTGCATGGTTCTGTTTTAGAATTTAGCAAACTCTTCCTTCATTCTTGCTAGCAACAGCCTTGTTATGATTTTTCTCGCAGCAGACATCAAAATAACTGCCCCTCAATTGTGACTTTGTCAAATCTGTACGCTACTTAGCAGTATAATCTGTTTTCATTTCTTCTGAATTGTAAGTACTTTGTTTTTATAATAAGCCATTCAATAATTGTACCCATATTATTTTCTAACTCTTAATGCAATTTAAGTGATATATTAGACAGGATAGTATAATCAAAATATCATCTTTATAGTTATATCCTTCGGCAATATAAACCTCAGACCTGCAGAATATTTCCAAAGTCAATAATGTACCTATTATAAAAATATGACTAACTATACTCTCCTTTAACAAAAAAAAATGTATGAATATTCTCTAAAAACCCAGATAAGACAAGAAATAATTCATTCCATGTTCTTGAAAGGATATTTAGTACTAAATACTGAAATTGTTGCAATCATATTAATAGTATCGTAATTTATATCATATAGTACTTATAATTATTTATGTTCTTCAGTACCTATGGTAAATTACTGTACTGTTTGGTGGAAATGTTAATTTCAATTCCCACAACTAGAGGTACATTTTTATGTTTTTCGATAATATATGATTTTGACTCACTAGTCTAAAGTTTAAATGCAATTATTTTTTATATTGTTACGATTTTACTGGGTTCAATTTAAACTATTCGTCAAATAATACTTTTTTTATTTAGTATCAGTTATTTACAGATTTATTTACACATTTAACACTAACATTAAGCTAATATTTTATTTACAAACACTTATTCAGTACATTAACTAACATTTTATTTTCAAAGACTAACTAATTACATTTAATATTTCATTAAATCACCGGAGCATTTCTTCTGTACTGACTTGTAAGGAAATCACTTGTGAACAGTTTTCTCAACGGATGCCCGTTACTTTTATAGCAGTTGGCTGGTTTGCAGTCGTAAACCGTTATTTTTTCTTTTGTTTTTTAACGGAATTTCGACCAGATGGCCGCATACGAAATTCTAAGAAATTTGGCCACCTGTAAACGCAGGTGTGCAAAACTAGATTCTCCGAATTTTGTTAAGCACTGTTGCTGACTCGATTTCGGATCTCAAGGTGGCAATATTTTCTAACAATATAGGACAAGTACAAACCCAGGTGGTAATTTAATATTGAAATCATGATTTAGCACATCTTCCTTGCCTCCTACCATCTATTGGTATAACTTTGCTTCTATATGTTTCACATATCTCTTCCTGTACAGCTGGCTATCTATCTACATTTTTAATATTTCACTTTATAAAGTTCGTCTACTTTTTCACATTGTGTTTTAAATTTATTGCCTTAATTTTTTAATGCTTCTGTTTGGAAATTATGAATGCCATTTTATCTTAGGTTATTATTCGTTAACAATGTTTCAGAATGTTTTAAGTCATGATTAATTTTCAATCCATTAATTTATAGCTCTTTTCTCTATATGCTGGTACAATATAACCAGCATATGTGAACCATTTTTGTAAAGTTTGAACATGTCGTTTGCTCAGCTTTTCCCAAACTTTCGTAGTTGCAGACCAGTATATCAGATTTTAATTCTTATACCTTTATACCATTTTAAGCACAAATTATAAAACAAAACATCGGCTAGAAGAAAATTCAACACACAGTTATCTTTCAGGAAATTTGAAGATACTTTACCACCTAGATTGTCCAACTTGTCACTAGTTGAAATAATTTGAATCACGAGGGAAACTATAGTTTATATTAGTTTCCAGCCAGCAGATATATCTTTTAACTGAGTGGAGAGTGAGCAACTGTATCCTCTTCAAAGTGTTATTATAAACAAAGCTAACATTATACAAAAATGGTCTAACAAAAAGTGACTTTCTAAACTAAAGATTATACCCCGATGCAAAGATTTCTTGAAAGATTCAAGTTCATACAAATAGCTTGAGGTGGTATAAAAGTAATAATTTTATGATAAAAACTAGTCATGTTGAATATATTCAAAGACACCTTACAAACTGCATAGAGGCAATGCCCGGTATATACGAGGCTAGTTTTTCAAGCTAAGATAGCAAGTAGTGTTAATAAGATAGTAATTTTTGATTTGTGTTGACAGAGCTAGTTTCGTTTTTAAGCTAGCAAGCTAGTGAAGACAAGATAGTTGAATAGGATGGTGTTCTATTTTTTGAGCGACTAGCAAGATAGTAGCACCCATTGAATTTACTATCCTAGCTTTGTGTACTATCTTCGTGTGGATGGCAAAGCTAGTACAAGATCGGCTAGTGTACAGTAGAGACTTATTGTCAAATGTTGTCAAAAATTTTATAAAAAATGTTCTAATGAAAAGAAAAACATGATAAGTTACTTTCATTCATTTATTAATTACTTAGAATGTATTACTACTTAAATCTACTTATTATACTACTCTACTATATTTATTTATAATACTATATTAAGTATATACTTTACCATAGGATAGGTTGTATAGGTATTGGCACGATAAATTTGTTTTTCGTATAAATAATGTAATTTTAGTGATATTTTCTTTTAATTATATGGCTACACTGATACTGTTTTATTATCAATCATTGTTTTATCAATTTATTTATTTGATTATTCGAAATTTGATGTTGTAACGGAACACACATTGAGAACGTGAGAAGTGATTACATACTATTTATTTGCCATATTTGTGAAAATGAGGTATTTATGATTTAGGCAATACTTTAATCTTAATTATTTTATGAGATATTCTCCTTAAGACTGATGACTATGTTTTTAGTCACATTTTACTGACAACTAATTAATTTGTTATTAACTTATATTCAAACCAAGAATTATTTGTTTTTCTATTTTTAGTTTTGTTTTTTGTTTTATTAAGTATTCTCTTTGATACTGATCAGTTCTAGTCACATATAAATTTTACTAACAACTATTATGAGATGAATTTCAATGAATCATTCTTGCTTACCAAGGCACCACACCCTCGTTGTTAAAATAGTTTTTCATGGTTTCCCTTTTCTGGACTTCTGAAATCGATGGATGGTTACTTCCTTGTCGACATAAATTTGCTAAGCCCGTAGTTTCTGTTCTCCAAGAACCAAAATAATAGTTCTTGCTTCAATATCTTAATAAGTGTTTCGTTTTTCTTTTCTTAACCAATTATGCAAAGTACATGCTGCTAATAAAATGTTATTCACTGTATCCACATCAGTTGTAATAGATTTTTGAAATACACGAAATCGGCTAGCTAATATTCCGCATTTTCTACTATGCGTCTGGCTATGAATAGTCGATAATTGAAAAATTTCTGTGCCAATGTTAAATTGTCACCTGGATAAGGTTTCATGATATATGGTTTTAATGGAAATGCGGCATCAGTAACAAACCTTCCGCAATTTGGTAAAAGATTATTCTCTAGATTGTTATATATGGAGCAATTTCTAAACACACTTCCATCTGATGCCATTCAACAGGCACCTACATCAATATAACAGAAGCAGTAGTCATCATCTTTTATTTCCATAAGAACAATACTGAATACTTTTTTATATTTAAAATATATACTTCCACTGTTGTCAGAAGTTATAATTTGTATGTGTTTTCCAAAAATGGCACCGTAGCATAATGTAAAGGTCCATCTGCTTTTAAATCCATTTTCTATTTCCGCCCATTCTTCGGCATTAGTTGGGATCTGTAAAAAAAAATATTAGTAAATTGTAATTGTATTTTAAATTAGAATTAGAAACAATCGATAAACTGCCAGACAACAGCGAAGACAATATTGACAACAATGAAGACAATATTGATTACATTGAAGATATTGCAGATTCAGAAAATTTGTTAGCACAGCCATCTACATTTTCATCTGCTAATAAAAAGCCCTTCACATCTACTTCTGTTAATAAGTTAGTGTCAGCGGCGCCAACTCCGAAAAGAAAAAGAATGCCTGAGCATGACATATTTGGAAAATTTGTAGCAAGTCAACTAAAACAGTTATCTAATACACAGACTGTTCAAATAATTTATAGTTCATGTTTATATAATTTATAGTTAAGCTTTAGTTAATTTGATATGTTTGCCACCAGAATTGTGTTGGTAACCCTGATAACAGGTCTCCTCTGGGAGCCGATGTTATTTGTAAACAAGATATTGCTCTCGTCTCACAGAATAGCTATACAGCAAAGGAATGGGAAAGATACAAAGGTAGTAATGATTTTCCTTCCCTACAAGATATGAGAACATTTTTAAAAGATAAGGCAGATTTATTAGGTACAATTGAAATCAAAATTAAATCAAAAGGGCAAAGAGATGTTTCAAGACAGGTCTCGTTAGTGACTTTAACAGTGAAGTGTTTTCTGTGCAAAAATGCATACACAATTTACAAATGCGAAGAGTTTCTAAATTTAAGCATTCAAGAAAGAAATGACAAAGTCAATGAGTTAAAATTATGTAAACGATGTTTATGTTTAGGCCACACCACAAATAAGTGTAATTCAAAAACTTCTTGGAAAAAATGTAAACGAAATCACAACAAACTGCTTCACTTAGACAATATTGTTAATACCACTCAAGCTAACCATGCAATTACACAAAATTATCATGTACTGTTATCAACAGCTCAAGTCACTATATCAGATTCTAAGGGAAAAGTTCACACATGTAGGGCGCTTTTAGATAGTGGATCCCAATCCAATTTTATATCCTCTAAATTATGCAAAAACCTAGGTCTTAAACAACAAGATACTAATATATCAATTATTGGTATAAATAAAACAGCTTCACATCTAAATCGAAAATGTGACTTAAGTATTAAGTCTAACCTAGGAGATTTTTCAGAACAAATTTCTTGTTTAGTTATACCTAAAATCACATAAAGATTACCATCATGCAACTTAGATACTACCTCATGGAATATACCAGATGGTATTAATTTAGCAGATCCTCTGTTCAATAAAACCAAAGATATTGATGTGTTATTGGGTGCGGGTATTTTTTGGAATCTCTTAAAACAAGAGAAATTGAGTCTTGGAAAAAATATGCCAGTATTACAAAATACAACTCTTGGATGGGTGGTTTCAGGGAAACTAAATGGCCATTTGGGAAAAAGTCACTGTAATTTTTCTAAAAATATAGATTTTAGTAACCAATTATAGCTGTTCTGGGAAATTCAGGAAAATAATCTGCTCTCAACATCTCATGATGATGAAATAGTTGAAAAGCATTTCATAGATAATGTTACTAGAAACTCGGATGGTAGATTTGTTGTTAAAATTCCATTGAAACATCAGGAATCTTGTTTAGGTAACACTGAGAAAATGGCTATGAAGCATTTTCTACAATTAGAATATAAATTAAATTTAAATAAATCTTCACGTGAACAATATATAAATGTTATTAATGAATATAGAGATATGGGTCATATGCCCATTAGTGATTCAAAGATCAACAGTTCATCAAACCGTTTTATACTACCTCATCATGCAGTTGTCAAACAAGATAGTTTAACGACAAAAGTAAGGGTTGTTTTTGTCTGAATCAGGATGGTCACTGAATGACTTGCAATTCATAGGCCCACCTATTTGCGTTTTAGGAAATAGAAATATGTACTTTCTGCTGATATAGCAAAAATGTACTGGCAGATAGAAATAAATCCTAAAGACAGGCATCTGCAGCAAATTTTATGGCGAGATGATCCGAATAAAGAAATTCTATGTTTACATTAAATACAGTCACATACGGAACTGCTTCAGCCCCCTATTTGGCAATTAGATGTCTGCATCAATTTGCATTTGAATCAAAACAAAATTTTCCACAATCCTCATCAGTCATTCTTAAGGATTTTTACGTTGATGATCTGATCACAGGGTTTGATTCAGAAGTCGAGGCAATTAAAATCTGTGAAGAAATCTCGGCAATTTTAAATTCAGGGTGTTTTCCACTATGGAAATGGATATTGAATAATCCCAGGATATCTTTAGGAGATAATGAAAATACAAAAACTTTAGATATTATGTGGAAATCCAAACCAGACAGTCTAACGTATTGTATTAGAGAAAAACATTTTCAAGAAAACAATTTTATCAGAAATCGCAAATATTTTTGACTCCCTTGGTTTAGTAAGTCCTTGCGTAATCCTAGTAAAAATAATGATCCAAAAATTATGGACTTTAAAATTAGGTTGGGATGATATTATTCCCAATGAATTGGAACAGGGGTGGGTTCATTTTAGAGACAATCTCCCAATTTTAAATAAATTAGATATTAAGAGACATTGCATATGCAACGAAGCAATAAACATAGAAATATATGGTTTTTGCGATGCATCTAACAATGCATATGGTGCAGGTGTCTATGTTAAAAACATTGATAGTCTTGGAAAAGTACAAGTATCATTATTGTGAGCTAAAACAAAAGTAGCTCTATTAAAAACATTAACAACACCGAGACTGGAGTTATGCAGTGCTTTACTGCTAGCTAAATTAATTAATAGAGTAAAATTGATTTTGAAGCCTACATTTGCATATTTGTTTGCTTTGCTACCAAAGCAGTTCATTTGGTATTAGTTACCGATTTCACAAAAGATTCCTTTATAGCTGCCTTACGGCGCTTCACAGCAAGACGAGGCAAGCCTACACACATGTACTCTGATAATGGTACAAAGAAAGATTTTACAATACTTTATGAGCTTTTAATTAAAGACAATAAAGATAAAGCACAATATTTTATAAATGAAAATATACCATGGCATTTTATTCCGCCCAATTCACCTCATTTTGGAGGCCTATGGGAAGCAGGTGTTAAATCGGTAAAATTTCATCTTAGTAGAACAATTTAAGACACAATATTAACATATGAGGAGTTTCACACCATCTTAGTGCAAATTGAAGCAATATTGAACTCCCGTCCACTGTATCCTTTATGTTCCGACCCTGAAAATTTTGAACCTCTCAGTCCCATTTTTTGATTGGTAAACCACTAATTAGTGTCCCGGATCCAAAGATATTTAAAATTCCAATGTTTAGGCTATCAAGATTCCAACTGTTGCAACAATTAAATCAAGGTTTATGGCAACGTTCGTCAAAGGAGTATTTGACTCAACTTCAAGTACGCTACAAATGGAAGCACCCTACTGCAACACTGGTCATAGGCACACTAGTGCTCATCAAACAAGATAATCTGCCATCATCCAAATGGCATTTAGAAAGTCACCCAGCTTCAGCCTGGTGATGATAATCAAGTGCGAGTGGCTAGTGTAAAAACCCAAAAAGGAATTATGAAGCGAGCAGTTATCATTACCGGATACACTAGTCGATTAAGTATTTTCATCCAGACAATTAGTGATGCAAGTGCATTCAAAACCATTTTGTTTAATAGTTAATTTGATTCAGTGAATTTTATTTCATTACTGGTAATAATGTCATAAATTACTGTTGTGTAGAAATTTGTGTAGTAAAATTTTCATTTGCCATGTTATCATGAACTTTACATTTCTACGCTACATTTATTTTACATTATATTTTTGATTTATGTCTACGTGTATATATGTTTTTTGTGTATATATGTTTTTTGTGTATATATTTTTTTCTGCAATTTTGATTGATAATTTAATGTATTGATATTCGTTTATTAATCATTCACTGTAATTATTATTATAATCTAAACATCATTGATGTAAAATTGTCATTTTAAATTTATTATTGTACATGTAATTCTGTTGAACCCCTTCAGTTGTTCAAGGTGGGAGTTTATGTTCAAATAATTTATAGTTCATGTTTATATAATTTATAGTTAAGCTTTAGTTAATTTGTCGTTGATATGTTTGACACCAGAATTGTGTTGGTAACCCTGATAACAGGTCTCCTCTGGGAGCCGATGTTATCTGTAAACAAGATATCGCTCTCTTCCACTATAACCTTCGACAAGTAAACACCTTCGCAGAAAATGATTCTATTTTTATTTATTAACGTTACGCTTACATACCAACCAGAGCCCCACAGTCCACTCCGTTGAAGAAGCAACAATTCACAGGTTATTTTGGCTCAGCATCAAATCAATGCTATATTATCTCGTTGTCGATTGCAAGATTTAAATTATGAGAACACAACTCTTCAGACTCGAACATGACAGTTAATACTGTACTAACGCCACTTCCATCAGAGGACTCAATTTTGTCAACAACCGAATATCAAGATAATTCTCACCAACAAAATCCACTTAATGAGATAAATTTCGATCTTTCCGAAAATTCTATTATTACAGCATTTCGCAATGCATAATTTTCGTAATAAATAAAAATATACAGTTAATACAAACCTTAATGTTTTCTTTTAATGCCTTGTAGATTTTGACACATACTTCAGGTTCAAATTTAGATATTGCAGATCTTGAAACACGGTAAAAGTGACTGATCCTCCTGTAACTGATGCCAGACGAAAGAAAATCTAAAGTGATCTGTTTTACTCTTGCTGGTAAGGCCTCTATCATTATGGTATGCATTCGTTGTATTTTTGGTGTCACAAGACTAGGCAGAATATAAAAAATATCTGGCGTTATTTGCAGAATACTCTTGTACTCGCCTAGATATCCATAGCGAAGTTCTTCTAAAAGCAATGCAAACGTTCTACGTTCGTTCCTTCTTAAAATCCACGGTCTTGTCCAGATACATTTTTCTAGCAACTCTTCTATTAAATCGTCTAATGCAACTTGACATAGATTCCGAAGAAATTGTTTCAGTCTTATTATGTTTCTTCTGCAAATGCTGTTAATTTTTATGATGTACACGTTCACTTAACTTCGATTAACACTTATAAACACTTCACTTAACTAACTTACTTTTCACAACTTCGATTGTTATTACTCATACACTTCACGAGTGTAGTAACAATGTTATCGTGTAAACCATTCTAGCTTGTGCTTGTTCCTTCGTTTATACTGGGCATTATACATCACCTTTTTACTTTGCACCCAGCTCCATAAGCACGTTTCATTAGTTAGGTTAAGCTTG
>JAWQRN010000047.1:0-45711 GCA_033557685.1 Sperchopsis tessellata | reverse complement strand
GTACGGTCACCTAATAAGAATGCCAGAGGATAGACAAACGAAAATAGTATGGAGAACAAGAATAGTAAGAAAGAAGATAAGAGGAAGACCACAGAAAACTTGGAAGAACAACATAAAGGCAATACTAGATAGAAACAACATTGGATGCCAAGAGACAAGAGAAAAGGCAAGGAACAGGAAATAATGGAACGAATTGATAAAGAGAATTGAATAGAGAAGAGAGGATAATTATCTCGACACCTGAAAGGATAAAAGAGATGTAAAAAGATTATATATATATATTGAATAGAATGAGCGAATTTCATCAAAAAAAATACCACTGCCTTTCTATATTTAGTCCAATTGGGATTTCTTGATCAGGCAAATGATGGCACAGGTCACCTTTTTAAATTTTGAAGTCAACCTTCATAATGGCACGACAGACCATGTGCGGTCCCTGGCCTCCAATATATCCTGTCTCCAATCTTCACAATTTGCTGACTGTTGATTCCAATTACCCTACCCCAGGAGCTCCCTGCAGTCGTTTCGGATGGAGTCCTCCCACCTGTCTCCTGGTCTACCAACTGGTATTTTGCCTTCAATTTTTTTCGCAATTTAATTACAGTTGCAAAATCAGTGTCGTCATACAGTTGATAGAGCGGCCCATAAATTCTATTCAAGATTTTCCTTTCGAAGATGTTGACGTCCAGGTCCCGATGCTAGACCGTCCCCTTGTTTCAGTCCCTTGAGGGTTGTTAGTGGTTCTGTGAGATCGTTTTCTACTTTAACTTGAGACATAGTTTCTTATTGTCTCTTTAATGCGCCAGACAAGTTTGCTGGAGATGTCAAACTGCAACATGATTTCATATAGTTTATTTTGGTCAACGCTGTCATACGCCTGCCGGAATGCGATGAACACTTGGTAGACATCGATATTAAATTCGTAGCATTTTTCTAGGATTTGTTTGACTATGAACAGATGGTCCGTGGTAGATTTACCTAGTCTGAATCATCCCCGATAGGCTACAATTATGGTCTCTGCATATGTCTCCAGTTTCTCTCTTATTATGGAAGTAAAGATTTGTATGCAACCTCCTTACTGTCAGAAATTTTCTTGCATATGACAAGGTTATTATGATAACTAAAATTAAAATGTGTCCAATAAATTGTTTAAATTTTGGTGATAGATACTCATCCAATTTGCGCAGAACAACATCCAATGATAGCAACAGAGTGAAATGGAACGAAAAAACAAAAAAATGCAACAAGAATAAACATAAAAACTTTGAGAATTTTTATCTTAATAAATAATCAATAGCCGTTAAGGACCCTTTCTTGGTGAGCAGCCACATATATAAATCATCTGAGTTACACTGAAACACTGCAATTCGCAGAGCATTATATACTGTCTATGTTTAAATTAAGTCCCCCTCTCTCTTTATGTTTTTAGAGTTTGTATATTTGATGACTAACAACAAAATTCGACAGCTATCAGCCACGAGAACAGGCAGGATTTAGAAAAGACATCAGCACATTTGAGCATCTGCTAACCATAAACACATTAATAGATAAGGCAAATGAGTATAAATTCCCATTATGGATAGCATTTGTAGTTTACGAGAAGGCCTTCGACTCAGTTGAAACATGGCGCATTCTAAATGCACTGAGTAACTATAGAGTTGACCATCGTTATTCAACACTAATTTAGAATATATATCAGAAAGCTACACTTCAAGTTATCTTAAAGAAAAAAACCAGTAAGATCAAAATCGGCAGAGGCATCAGAGACTATCTCACTAAAGCTCTTTACGTTAGCCCTGTAGGATATGTTTAAAAAACTGGACTGGAGGAACAAGGGAATAAATGTAAATGGAGAACATCTAAACCATTTATGGTTTGCTGATGACATCGCAATTGTTGCCACCAGTAAAGAGGATCTACAGGATATGCTGATGGAACTGGACAAGACCTGCAAGAAGATAGGAGTGCAAATGAACGCCGGCAAAACTATGTACATGACCTACGATGAAATAAACGGATTCGACTCTGAATTGGAACTGGAACACAAAACAATCAAACAAAAAAAAATCATACACATATTTCGGACAAACGATTGAAATCTCAAAGAATTATCTAAAATCCGACCTAAAATGAAGAATATCATTGAGATGGGCCGCTTTCAGCAAACTAAAAGGCATCTTCAATTCAAAAATCCCAAATACACTAAAGGCACTTACCTTTAATTAATATGTTCTACCAAAACTTACATATGGAACAGAAACCTGAGCCGTGTATAAGAAAATCACTAATAAACTTCGGATAACCCAGAGGAAAGAATTCCCGGAATAATCCGTCGAAGATCAAAGGAAACAGATGTGATGCAGAGGATAAGCAGACTAAGATGAAGCTGGACTGGCCATGTATCCTGACTGGACTATGGACTCACAGAATATTGGAATAGAGACCATGGAACAACAGGAGAGGCAGAGGGAGACCACAGACCAGGTGGATGGACGGTTGCGGGGGCGAACTGGATGTTAAAGACTCAACACCAAGGCAGATGGAAACTAATGAAAGAGGCGTACATCTGTCAATGGATGAATTAGGGGAGGCGAGCATCTGACAATGGTTAAATGAGCTTTATATGATGATGATATTTGGGATACGAAATATCTCTTACTATCTGACATTTTTTCCTGCGGGTATCTTTTTGACTCTTTCCTGTAGTCCCTCTAGTTGTTTCTCTACTTCTTTGACAAATAGGGATTATCATTATAGAAACAGATAGATATCTCATATCTCTTCATTTGAATAACTAATAATTTATATTATTAATGTTTATTTTTCAGGTTACTTAAGATTCAAAGGAAAGTATTCATAGCTAACATGGCTTTGCAATACTTCCTTCTAAACAGGTGGACGTTTTTGAATGATAAAGCATCAGAATTGGAGTCAAAATTGCTTCCACAAGATTATGATGATTGGAACTATGACAGGTACAATATAGTGCCCTTTGAGTATTTCAAAAATGCTATTATTGGAGGAAAACAATATTTGTTGCACGAAACCCTTGATGACCTCGAAAGCGACAGAAAAATAATGTTCAGGTAAGACAATACCAAGCAGAGATAGCTATTATCAAATATAACTATTAAATTATTCAATGGAAAACTATGATATAATTCGAAAATCATTGAAAACACATAATGATAGATGAAATATGCACAGGGTTCCATTGTCAATGATATTAATTGGTAAACTCCATTAATAATCGAGTTCGATCAAAACAGAAGTTAAATATTTATTGATATTTCCGAGTTACAGGGGGAAATTGATAAGTTCGGCTTTCTGATAAGTGCTTGTAACTTTATTATTTCTAGCGATATTCAAAAATGGTTTAAACATTCAAATTGTAACTCTTTAAGACAATTACTTTTTTAAACAGGAACTTTATTGAAATTTATCTTTATAAATAGACAAAATAATACTTTTCTTTAAAATCACAGAGAACGTTATATTGCGGCTCCTAGCTTTTGGGAGGTCTAATTGTCAAATGTTTTGCAAATTCAGTGCGTAGGCTTCCACGCCCACAATAAATATCATTAGGTTTTCCGGTACATAACCGTGTGTTGTTTTTGTTTCTGCCAATGTTTCGTCCAGTGTTGCAGGGGACATTATCAAGACATGTAGCACTTAAAAGTAAATTTATTTCTTGACTAGCACTTGTAAGAGCTACATGTTATTCTATAATTAGCACTTTTAAGAGCTAGATGTCTTGATAATGTCCCCTGCAATGGCGGACGAAACGTCGGCAAAAACAAAAGCCAACACATGGTTATCTCCCGGAAAACCTGAAAATACCGTGATTGATTTTACATAGAATGTTAATGACACTTTATCTCAAATATAGGAATATCACAAACAATAGTAAAATATTCAGTATCGAGAGTAAACTTTAAAAGAAGACTTTTGGATTATTTTTACAATGTACATATGAAAAGTCCATGCATTTAGAGAACTACACGTACGTCATAATGAGCAGAACTCTGTCATTCGGTCGAGTCCAAGTAGCAAGTAAAGGTACGGTAAGTGCATCAGCTGTTTGACCCATGCATTCTTCAGTTTGTGTTTATCATACTTCTTCTTTGTTTTAAATTTGGTTGAGTTCCTTAGTTTAAACAAAACTAAAATAAAAACTATTCTTTTCAAAACTATCCTCTGTATGTCCATTTTGTGCAAGTGCAATAATTTTACGAGTTTTAAATATAACTGCCCTCACGAAAAGTTCGAGGTTAGTATACAAAACATTTTGTATTACAGAATTGTGCCACTGACTTTGTGTTCGCGCAACACTGTGATGATATATCTGTAGTTCTCTAAATGCGCAGAATCTAACTGTCAAAGTAGTTAAATTGTGGTTTCCATTCATATACTTTAAGTATTAACTATGAAAACCTTAAAAAATTATGCAAAATATGGTATGTTAAAAGCAAACATTGAATGTAACGAAATCTCTAAAGGCGCAAGTAATTAGTATTATAAGAGATACCCTGAAAGCCGTAAACCTGATAAAAGAATCTTCAGTAGATTGGTAAGCAATTCAAGAAATTTTGGAGCATTATTAAATCATCGACCTAAAACACATGTGCGAGAGAAATTGAAGTGAACACAGTTAATGTTTTGGGTTACGTAGAAGCTTCTGGTAGAAAGCCAGAGAAAGAGGTGGGTGTACCAAAAACATGATTACATAAACTTTTCAATAATATACAAATATAAGCTATAATGAAGACACAATCTTTCCACGAACCATTATTTGGAAGTAAGAGGCGCGTATTTTTGATGATAAAATATTTAACAGCCATTGATCAAATGGGTATTTGCTTATCCATTATTGGAATTTACCTTTTAATACCATCAAATATGACACACTTGTAAATAAAAATCAAATAATTTGTAAACTTCCTTAAGAATATCTGAATGTTTATTATAGAAATTTGATAAGAAAGTTTTAAAGTACCGATCCAAATGGATTTTATCGACAAAAATCAAACACAGGAACTGCTGCAGATACCTTGTTTCTGTTATCAAGACTTCTTGAAGTCTAAATAACAGAAACACGGTGTACACTGCATTTCGGCTTGTTCCTATATTTTTTGATATATGTTTGATTTCTGTATTTTAAATCAAATCAAATACCGTAATTTTCAGACCATAAGACTTAAAAAAATCGGCTTAAGACTGGAGTAAAGTGTATTTTTTCTAGAAAATTGTCTCATAAGTTTTAGGTGCGTCTTATGGTTTTAAAGTCTGAAAAATACAGTAGCTGTATGAATGTTGTTTCCACCCGGAAACAACATTCATTCAGATACTAACCGTGGAAGTCTATTACATTTTATACAGTAGCGGTTTTTTAAATATATTTCTTACATCATTTGTGCAACATTTATAAATGTTATGTTATTTTTTTATGATTTCAGAATGAAGATCCTTCACTATTTTGTGCAATACGGATCAGCTGCCCTTTTGCTTTATTTTGTATTTTTCAAAGTCAATATTTTGGCTGTATTGTGCACATGGTTTATTCAATATTACGAAAATTTACCAGCTTAGGATTCTTTATCATTTGTTTAATATGTATTTATAAGAATCAATTTAATATGAAAATAAAGTATTTTTAAATAATGTGCGTATATTTCAGTTTCATTAAAAAGAAATGTAGTTTATATCTCCTGATAAGCATTAACAATTCCGTATGTTAATGTATTAACATTATCCAGAAGAGTTAAATTATTCAATATCTTTAACTGTAGCCTCTCATATGAACATATTATTTTGAAATTTGATTTAATCAAATATCGAATAAAGCACCAAAGTTAATATATTTTTTTTATGACTCTGGGCACCAACCCTTTAGCCAGGTAAAAATCTTTAAATCAATTATCTGTGTATTGAAGAAATGTTTATGTGTATGTGTTTATGTATATTAATACTAGAAATAAAGTCAGTAAACAAATATCGCAGTTCAAGTAACTAGAAGAGAATGTGTAGGGTACCCGAATAATGTAAACATTAGAAACATATTACATTATTACATCAATTCATTTTTAAAAAATTGTATATTACTTTATATATTCATGTCTTTTTTTGACATCTTGTCATTAATTGATGTAGGAAATCTCACCTTTTCTTCAATTAAGGCGTTAGTAAAATAAGGTCGTTTTGTGTTTCCGTATGGGCAAGTAAAAAGAATGTGATTGACATCTCCGATCGAAATGCAGTCACAATTACAAAAGGTGTCTGAGCGAATACCAATCTTAAATATGAAACAAGTCCATGATTGGACGTCATTCTTGTAAAGCTCGTATATAATCTTTTAGATATGGAGTGGGCCTTGGAACAGTCTATTGGAAACGAGGGATTTATTAGCGTGTCGTTAATCCCTGTACTTTCGACATAGTTCCTCCCAATTATGTGTAATTTGTTTCAGATATAAAGCGTCCACATCCATCCAGGGAATCCATGTCTCCTCTATATAGTTTCCCTTTACTGCTCTTTTTGCTAGTTTATCGACCTTCTCATTATTTGTTAATCCCTTATGACCTTTAACCCATATAAAAGTAATAGAGATCCCTCGCGCATTCGAACAGATAGATTCCATAACTATCTCAAAACTATACAGATGACAAATTTTAGAACATGAGAAATTGTTTGGTGTCTCTAATATAGACACTAAGTCCTCAAAATATTTACACGTCTATAAGTATCTGCGTTAAAATGTTTTACAACTCATAATATAGCAAAAGCTTCAGCTGAATAGATGCTACTATTTTTATTTAATTTGTATAACATTTCTATCTTTGTGGAGGGGATGTAGTATGCACAGCCAACCGAGTTGTTGGTTTTTTATCCATCATTATAAATATTCACATCAGCATTTAAAGATAGTAAAATATCATTCAAAATGTTATTATTTAGGACCAATAAGTCGGTATACCTTGGAACTATGATATTTGGAGTCCACCTTGTATAAAATTAATATATTAAATACAGAAATCAAACATGCATCGAAAAATATGTGAACAAGCTGAAATTGCAGTGGACACCGTGTTTTTGTCATTAAGACGTCATCAGCGCTGCTCTATTAGTAATTAGCTGTACCCCACGTATGAATACATATTTGATTTCTTGTATAAATACTTTATGGTCGTAGGTAAGCATATCATGAGAGCTATCGCAATGTTTTAATTGAATAATCATTATTACTTTTAATATTAATCAAAACAAAACGAGTGGGAAGTGCTGAGAGGAAGGAGAGTGAAAGGAAATCTATTAAGCTAGTACGAAGCATATACAATGAAAACAACTGTTATGTAAGTACTTTTAATGAATAGTCAGATGAATTTTTAGTGAACCAGGGACTGAGGCAGGAGAGAACGCTGAGCCCTCTGCTTTTTATTGTACTGCTAGATGATGTGCTAAAGAGGTGTAAAGGAGAACTGAAGCAGCTGCATGTGGGGTATAGGAACATGATACATGTGGGGATCGCAGTGGGTGCATTTGCAGACGACTTGGTGGTGTATGCGTGGTCAAAAAGTGACTTAATATGAAATGGTAATGTACTGGATAGGGAACTGAGAGCAAAAAATATGAATATTACAAAGACGAAGGTAGTGTTGGTGGGCAGATCGAAGTGACGATAAACAACCAAGTGTTGGAGCAGGTGCGTCATTTAAATATTTAGGATCGGTGATTGAGGGTGTAGGGAAGATGGAGGGTAACGTAAAGATTAGACTGAAAAGTGCAGCAGGTCTATTTGGATGCCTTAATAGCAAGTTTTTGAGCAGGGGTGAGATAAGCCGAAAAACAAAGTTGTCTGTATACAATGCCATTTACATGTCAACGTTGATGTTCGGTAGTGAGACATAGGTGCTTACGGTGAAACAGAAGAGTAGGATTCAGGCTGCAGAAATGAAGTTCCTGAGAAGGATAGAAGGGGTGTTTTTAAGTGAGGGAAGTGCAGGAGAAGATAGAGGAAGAACAACTTAGATGGTTTGGACATCTCAGTAGAATGGACACGGGGACAGGCTACCAAGGAGAATATGGGAGGTTGAGCGCAGAAGACCAAAAGGAAGGTCAGCAACATCATGGACTGCAGTAGTGACTTAGTCAATAGTGAATAGGGGCAGTAATTTTGAGCTTACGAGGAGGATGACGCAGAACAGGCAGGAACGGCAGACGTTTTGTAAAAGAGATGGAGATTAAGGCAGAAACCACCCGTACACCCATAAGGGGTAGAAAAGGAACTGATTATGATGATGAAATTGAAATTGCAGTGAACACCGTGTTTCTGTCATTATGGAGACATATACAATTACAACGATCAAAAAATCGATTTTTTAAACGATAAAACTATATGTGTAGAATATTTTACCAAAGTTATAAAGCAAAATTCAAAAAACTTCAAAAGTTACAGCCCGTGAACCTGACCGTTCAGTTTTGGAGCGCACGTCGCACATAGATACGAGAGCGCTCTCTCTCGAGCAGATGTTTCTACGAAAATTAATAGAATAGAAAGGGGAGATTTACGCTGTAATAGCTGGTATCGCTGACAAACCCGTAAGTAGCTTTAACCATTGGTTTTTTATGTGTCGAAACTTGAAACACGTTTTCTCAAAACAGCATTTTCAAGATTGGCGTGCAGGATTACTCAAAAACTATTAAACCAATTGAGTTCAATCTTTGTAGAAATGTTGATAATATCATTACCTTCTAGTTGACGGGAATTGTTTTTAAAAAATTAGAAAAAAAAACTACAAATTTTGCAGAAATTTAGATTTTTTGTGCCATTTTTTTAAATTTGCATTTTCGTTATTTTAATTATCGTCAAATAGAATCTACACGTTTTAACTGAAAAAATGTTTGAATTTTGATGCAGATAAAAATCTACGGGAAGCTATACAGCTCGCTGATTCGGAACTCCCGCCGCAACCTTGCTTTAACACAATGAATTGAAAAAAATTGTTTTGTATACTTAAATTAATTATTGAAATATACCTACAGTTTGATAAATGTATATAAAAGTATTTCTTAGTTAAAAAAATTCCTCAAAATTGACTAATTTTTTTCCGTCTAATTGTATATGTCGCCTTAAGACATCATCAGCACTGCTCTGTAAGTAATTAGCTGTACCCCACGTACGAATACATATTTGATTTCTTGTAAAAATGCTTTATGGTCGTAGGTAACCATTTTATGAGAGGTATCGCAATGTTTCAGTATTGCAATTGAATAACCATTACGTTAATTTTAATATTAATCTAATCGAAATAGCTATTTTCGAATAAATATAAGAATTTATTGCCGTACATGAATATATTATTTTGAAATTTGATTTAATCAAATCTTGAGCAAATCGTCGGAGGTAATTATATTACATACAGAAATTAAACTTGCATTAAAAAATATCCAAAATCGGCCGTCTTGTAGCTCAGGTACCTCTCGTAGCGTGAGGTCTCGGGTTCGAGTCCCAGTGATGGTCGACTTTATGTGATTAGGGAAAAGTCTTTGTAGTGCTCGTCTTCCAGGAGGGACGAAAAACAGTGAATCCTGTGTATTGTAGGTAAAATGAAAACCACGCGCACATAAATGAACCCAACTCCAGTTGGAACACTGGCTGCGGAAAAATTTCCAGGTGAGGGAGCCTAATCCATGGCATCAGTGATTCGCCATAGCAGCAGAAATAGGCCGACGTTAAATAAACAAACAACAAGCCGAAATTGCAGTGGACACTGTATTTCTGTCATTATACATTAATACAAGAAATCAAATATGTATTCCTATGTGGGGTACAGCTAATTACTAACAGAGCAGTGCTGATGACGCCATAATGGCAGAAACACGGTGTCCTCTACAATTTCGGCTTGATCTCATATTTTTCGATGTATATTTGATTTCTGTATTTAATATATTAACTAGGACGCTTTGCTCGAGATTTGATGAAATTGGTGGGTACATGATGACCGCACATTTGTTTGTTTTTTATCATTCACTCTGTAGACAACATATGGATAAAAAAAAATAGATTGGATATTTTCTGTACAGAAACAGAAAGAAAAAAGTAGAGTGTAATATGTTCAATCATGTAGTCAAAACTGACGAAATATAAACACAAAATAAGGAGGAGGAGGTATAATTCGCATTTTAACTGTCATTTCTCGATCAAAACAAGAAAATTCATAATAGAATTTGATAATTCTGGGTCTATTGTAATAATATTTAATTTTACATTTACAAGTAAGTACAATATTTACAATACATTAACTAATATATATTTTTTTAAATTATGCATAACTAAATATATATTATAGAAAAAATAAATATATGTTTAAAAACAACTTGACAGAAAACAAAAGAAAATTATATATACAAAATAATAAAAAAAAAACAAGTGCTACAGCACCCTTGTATCTATAAAAAAACACATAAAAAATAAACATTTTTCACCCTCCTAAAAATCCATGTTCTAACAATGCAGTATTCAAACTTATTAATGAAATTTATTTCTGATTAATATTTACTTGTATAACTTTGAAAAATTACTTAATAAAATTGTAGGATTTTGTTTATTTTAGTCATTTGTTAAATGTGTACTTGCGATTGGCCATACACCAAAACCAGAAATTAGGACATCACTTTTGAAAATTTTGCCATTACCAAACATTTTGGTGCTTACGTATATACTTTTATTTAGATACTACGTCTATGTAACATTTTCCAATTAACAAAATTTCCTTCAGAACATCGACACCAAGCTTTAAAGTTGAACAAGCTACCAACAGAGCTACGAATATGTCAAAATTAAAAAAAAATATATAGGTATTTTCATGAAAGGCAATTAATATATTTTATAATTAAAAATTTTATCGTTTCAAGAACTAAATATACATTATTAATATACACTTTCGTACGACCCTCATATACCGGTCCCATGCTGATTTTAAGTCCACTTCCCTATAAAAAAAGATAAAAGTAAAATGAGCACTTTAGTTCAATAATTTATTTAATAATTAATACAGTTCGGACTAGTAAAGATCCAATTAATCTGTCCTGTTAGTCAAGTATCTCTTGGCCTTGCTATAACATCCCCTAGAAATAACACTTTCAAAAATGTAGGTACATCAAATTGTACACTGCTATATAATTTAAAGACCCTACATTATTTATTTAGTTCTTTATTGACAAAGTTTATTTAAATCCGTGTTTCTTTACACCTTCCCCTATAACAATACTGAATTCTGTTAAATTTTTAATGAAAAGGGATGTTCTTTTGATACGAAAATGAGGTATTTTATATCTGTTGAAAAAAGAATATTGGAATTTTGTTATTTAAGGAAAAATAATGAAGAATGTGATGAAAAGGGGACCCAATAATAAGTCCTGAAACACCAGACTTTAAAAGTGTGAACTCTGTTACACTCTGTTACAGATAATACATGTCTGTCTATCGAAGATGTAATTAGACATAAGATCTACTACATCTACTCCAAAGCCAATAAAATGTAAAAAATGTAGAAACAAGTAGAGTATGATTTATAGTAACCTACTTTTGATAACAAAAAATTCATTGAAAAAATATAGAATAAAAAACAAAAATCAATCTTACCGTAAGACATCCATTTCTAGAGCACACTGTTGGAACTCGATCAAAAATAATTCTAAATCTTGAGAATTCCAGCTATTCTGTTTGAGTATCTCGATGATCTGCGACATCTCAACAAACAAATTTCTCATATCCCTAGCTCTATGTAAAGATGTTGCTAAAGTCAACAGGGCTCTCGAGTATATTCTGAAGTTTGTGTCGAGTTCGATGTAATTTTTATGAAGAATTTTTGGTTTCAGATGTGTACAAACCAAACTAAAAATAAAAAAAAAACAAATAAGCTACAGAAACTTATAGAAACAAATTTGTTCACATGTAGCTAATGTTACGAGTAATCTAGATTTGACTAGCAATTATTGCATGTTATCACGTGCTGCTTCATATGCAATATCGGTCATGAGTGATATTTAATGTAAGGTTAGTGAAGATTGTTTCTATAGTTTTTATTTTGAAAAAATATTAGTTTCTACAAAGCTATATAAGATTTTACACAGGTGTGTAAATTTATTTAATGACTTCGGGTATAGAACTATATTTAAAAAAATTGGTTTTGTATAAAATGTTATTGAGGTTTTTTTTTTAATGTCCTCGTGTTTCTCTCCTCCTTTACGTAGTTTGGCACAGTCATAGAGAGAGGCTCCTATATATCCAAGTTTTTCCTTTTCCATATCCGCAAGAGCTCTCGTAATAAATTTGATGTTATAGGTACACAATTCTTTATTCTTTGTAAGTTTGATTCTTGTTTTTGTAAGTTTATATTCAATATTTCACATAATTTTATGATATATTCATACTGAAGTTTACGAGCTATTACAACAATGTTTCTATGAAGTTGGTGTTCTCCAGTGAGTTGTTCACAGCTTTAATGGCTTTGTGTTGTACTCTCTGTAGTCTGTTTCTGTTGGTACTTGTTGTGCCGCTCCTTTGTGTTTATTTGGTTGGATATGTTAGACATAACATGGGGGTTATACCGTAGGTTTCAGGAGTTGTGATGTTCTCCTTAGAACTCCTATCATTGGTGATATGTTCTTGCTTAGTTATTTCTCTGTGTTGGTTCAAGTTTAATTTGCCATCTACTATAAATCCAAGATATTTTGTTACATTTTGTCGTGTCACCTTCTTTCCATCTGTTAGAATACTCATGTCATCAACTTTCGTATTCATATGTGTATTGTTTACATTTAAGGTCCATTTAGATAGATTAGTGCAGAAAAATTGGTGTAATTTTTAGCGTAGTGTAGTTTATATTGTATATGCATTTACATAGCCTTCTTCTTCTTCTTCGATGGTGCTACATTCCAAATTGGACTTTGACCTGCTTGATCTTGCTCCTCCATGATACATGGTGCTCTGCAAAACGCTTCCAGTTCCTTGTATTTAATATGTCCCGGGCGTCATTCCTCACACTATCTTCTCATCATAGTCTCGGTTTGCCCACTGGTCTCCTTCCCTCGAGCCCGATGTTGAGAACCTTTTTTTGGCACTCTATATTCTGGAATTTTTGGACGTGGCCTACCCATCTCAGTCTGAGCATTTTAATATGTATGGATTGGTTTACTTCGTTGTACGTCTGACGCAGCTCATGATTGTAGCGGATGTGCCATAGGCCGTCTTCCGTCACGGGTCTGTATATTCTACATAGCATTCCTTGTTCGAAGCAGTCAAGAATGTCTGACGTCTTCTGCTTTATTGTCAGCGATTCACTTCCGTAAGATATATATATATATTTTATACAAACGTATCTTTGTGTTTATATGTAGATCTTTTGATCTCTTGACAGGCAGTATTGCGAAGTATGTATGGTTTGCTACACTGATCCTTTTTTGAACTACCCTAATTTCATCGTTATCGGCTGACAATTTAGACCCGAGGTAGTTAAAGATTTCGACTACTTAAAAGTAGTGACCGCCAAATACGACACTTTGTCGCACTCTGTTGTCACCGTTCCTAGACTGCACCATTTACATAGCCACTTAGTGTAAAATAGAATTTTGACGTTCGCGGTAAACACAGAATTGAGGTTAGAAGAAATTGAATGATGGATTTAATACAGAAGAGAAAAATAAATAATATTATATACACTTGTATAGCGTGGTATGTAAACACAAAAATGTTAGGTTACTGTTGTATACGTAAGTCAAAACATCAACAGTTTGTGCAGGAATCTGATTGGCTGTTGTATAAACTTACTGTAGAAAGTTTGCAAACTTCTGCACTACCAATACCAACTACAATTACACCAAGTTTGTATGTAAATGCTCTTATGGAACCCCATTCTCTTAACTTCTACACCACAGTGCAAGCCGCACTAACGTTACCGATAATCTCTATCTAAATGGGCCTTTATTGTCAGCAGGTTATTATCTTGCCATTGACAGAGTTTTTTGATGTCACTATTTACAATATTTTCGAGCTTTTGAAGGTATATATTTCTAAATATTAAGCAAGTGTCATCTGCATAAATGCAAACTTTTTCTTTCATATTCTGGTCCCAATACACTTCCATGTGGCACTCCATATGTTATTGTATTACTGTCGTACTGTGGGTACTTCCAATTCTTGCCTACTGTAATCTTTCAGTTACATAATTGTTGTTGCTTCCTCTAATCTCTAGTTTAACAAATTTTTCCAAAAGTACTCATATCTATGAAAAGACACAATACATATTCTCCCACGTCAAGTATTGTTTGTATCTCATCTAATAAATAATTTACTGCAAATGTGCAGGATTTCTGTTAATAAGCCTATTTATTTTTATTGAGAAAGCATATTTTGTCAAAATATGACATCAACCTCGTTTATAGAACCTTTTCAATGATTTTGCTG
The DNA here is from genome assembly GCA_033557685.1 of Sperchopsis tessellata. Lineage (NCBI taxonomy): Eukaryota > Metazoa > Arthropoda > Insecta > Coleoptera > Hydrophilidae > Sperchopsis > Sperchopsis tessellata. The sequence continues at coordinate 31,247 of JAWQRN010000047.1, read as the reverse complement.
AATACTGGGGTAAGAGTAATTTGCCGAAAGTTTTCATGTTGTTTATTTTCTCCGTTTTTGTATATTGGCACTATTATGATGGGGGTATATTCCAGAGTTGAAGTTTATTAATCTAATGAGTGTACGTATTAGTATATCATTTAATTGCTTTAGAGTACCTGCTTTTATGTTAAAGTGGATTCGTTAGATTTTTGGCTATGTCTGTAAAGCATTTGTTTATTTCTCTTTGTCTATGTTTTTTTTTTTGCTATTGTAAGTTCCGTACACAATGGTTTAGGAGACTGTTAATGAAAGCTCGCATTTTTCTGGAATTCTCTGCTGATTGTTCAATACTTTTGGTATAGCATGCCTGTTTTGTTTGTTCATTGCCCAAGCGGACATTTCGCTTTTATAAAGTATATTTATATTTACCCATAAGTTTCCTACATGGACTTTAGTTATTGTTGTTTTTGTATTTATGTGTATTTGTTATTTTATTTATAATTTTAATTCAACAATAAAAATTAGGAAACAATTGCCCTACTAGCGATACCGTTAAGAGTAATTTGAATCTGATTGGTTCATGGAATCAAAATAGAGTCTTTGAGACCACAATTTATGAGTTTAATTTCCACCATTATTTCTCAAAAATCTACTTACTGTTTATGTTCTTTTTCTTTATCCATTAGTATTCTCAAATCTCTTAGATCTAGTAGGAATTCTTTATCCATTTCTGTATCATAATAATCTGGGGCTGTAAAAAAAATAATAATAAAAATATTAGTGACGCGAACTATCGAATAAAAACTATCGAACTATACTATATTATTCCATATTAAAATTTCATTCAAATGAATTTAACTGAAAATTTTTTCATTGGAATGAATTTTTTGTACGAATTAATTTTACTGATACATTTTTTATTCTAATGGTTTTTTTCATTACCTAGACTTACTACTTATTCGTTTTAGCTGATTGCGAGCATTTTACTTACATTGCGGGAACCACACAACCGCATCGTTGCGGAAGAAGTTGTGCCCGTTATCAAAATCTATTATTAGTAACTAGAAAATTGTACAATTCTGTAGACTGATCATGCGTTACAAAAAATATTAATATTATATTGTAATTAGGCTTGTCGCTAGCGCTCAAGCAACTCAGGCACCGCCTGAGGATGGCACTTCTCAGAGGCAGCAAAACATTAAAGGCAGAGAAACTGGTAAAAATAACAACATAATTCGACATTCTATGGATGAAGTTTTGTATTTCTTATTGTCTATTTTTTAAAATGATTTCTAATAGCATAAAAATACATTTTTTATAGAAAAAAGTTATTTAGACATACACTATTTTCTTACTTTTTTACTAATGAACTAATAACAGTTAATGTGAGGTAAAAATCCGATTCAGTCATCAAATCTGATGTTGATCCGCAAGAAGCTCTAAAAATAATTTTTATCAAATTTAACCAAAGTATAACCAAACTTAAATACAGCTTTAAGTATATTATTAACAATACCAGTATCTATTGCGAGCGTGGAAAGAAATTCTTCCAAAATAAAATTAATTGAACCACCTATAAAGGGCACGCATAACAGAAGAACGATTAGTAGGAATGGATATGTTAATAGAATGAGAATTAGCACAAAATTTGAATTTAGAACAAACAGTAGAAAAGTTAAAATTTATGTTCGACTTTCTATAGTATTAATTATAACAATTAAATTTGAAACAGTTGTGCAGATGGTTTTATTTTACCTTTTTAAAATTCCAGAAAAACTATCAGAAAAACAGTTTTTTTCGTCAGCAAATTTTACACAATTATTACAATTAATTTATGCAATTATATTTCATGCTCATAATACATAGCTTTAACATCTAAATTTATAGTTTGTATTTCCAGTATATATTTGTTTGTATACTATAACTTAATATTAATAACAATTAATATTACTTAATTATTTATATACGTATTTTTGTATTATTTGAGTTTTATAGTTTTTCTGTGTCAATTTTTTAAATATTTATGTTTTAGCAAATATTAATAATCATTCGAACTTACTGGGGCGTGGATTAATTTAAACTAACAACCTGTTGGTGTGTAACACAAAGGTATTTATTTAAAATAAAAATGCACTTCTTTTATACAAACCAATGCTGTCGAATATGAAACTACAAGCCAAAAACAGATATGATCGAATAATTATAGTAACAGGTCATGAAATCCGCGGTTTTCATTACCAATACCACAGATTTTGGTCGGATTTCAAAATCGCCGTTTCCGTGACCAGTTTCTATAATCGCAATTTTCGGTCGGTTTTTAAAACCGTGGTTTTCGGTCAGTTTTTAAAATCTCTGTGACTAGTGTTCAGAACCACAGTTTCTATAACCTACCTAGATAAATACATAGTAGACAGTTGAAAGTAAAGATTGGCTTCCGTCCTACCATTTCCGGCAACAATATATACTACAGGTAGCTAGCTGTCGCAGTACATTAAAAATCAATGGCATGGACAAAAAAAAACTCATGGAAGGTGATTGTGTCTGTTATTAAAAGTGCTGTAGAATATGTAGCTGTTGGCCGAAAATCCGGTCATAACCGAAAGTAATATTTTCGTTACCAATACCCGGTTTTCATATACGCAATTTCCGTGACTGGTTTTTGGTCGGATTTCAAAATCACGGTTTCCGCGAACAGATTTTAAAACCTTGGTTTTAGGTCGGTTTTCATAAACGGTATTCGGATTTCGACAAATTGAAAAGCACTGTTTTCAGTGGTAACAAAATCGGTTACCGGAAAAACCGGTATTTGCCGACAGCCCTAATAAAAACAGTTTGCAAAGTTCACAAGACTCCATAATAATCACAAACGACTATTCGCTACAGATTTATCATTTCTAAACAACACATATACTTACAGAACTAACCTAACTTATAAAAGATTTACAATAGCACGAAACCGCGACTAATTACTGTTTACGATATCAATCGATTAGCTTTTTTGACAACTGACACAACTTCCGCTGAGCCATGTTTCATATGCATAGTTCTATATTGGGTTCAGAAGTTTTTAGTGAAAAACTACTTTTGTTAAGAAAGGTAAGTAACTATTATTTTCTGAAATGTTAATTTCATTATGTGTACAGGCTGTGGCTGTCGGAAACTTTTCTTACTGAATATACTCTCCAGCATTGGTAGATAAACCCCTCGGTAAAGTTTTCCTATTGCTATTGTTAAAGACACACATCTTAAACAATAAAACCCAACAAACTCTAGTCTAATCAAAATAATGCTTACCAAATTGAGCAGTAACAAAGATACCAGGAATTTTCAAAGGACGAATATGTAAAAAAAAACAGGAAACAGAAACATTTTACAGAAGATTACATTTTGTTACATTGTAACAAGATGTAAACTTGCTTGTGGCAGTGTTGGCTGCCTTAAGCATATACATAAGTCAATTTACTTCTGCGCTCCAAACGAAAGGTTTGCCATCAAAGTGCGTACCTATTTTAACATACGCAAGTGAGACATGGGCCTTAAATCAACATAACACTCAAAATCTTTGTACAACTGAAGACCATTTTGGGACTTTTTCAAGTACCTCAGAATAACATGCTAGAGAAAAAGAAAAGAACATGGTGAGTGGCTAAAACTTGAGAAGGCCTTCATAGATGGACAATGCCTAATTATAATGATATGTAAGAAAATTGCTTATGATAACTTACCAGATGTGGAACAATATGTCCAAGTCTCCATAATACTTTCAATGCATTTCCTCAAAGAAGGAAATGTTAGGTACTGTAATCTCCGTTTGGATGTTTCAAACCGGAGGCAGGCGATAAAGACAACGCATCCATATCTCTTGGCTAGTTCTTCTGGTAAAAAGAAAAGTTTTTGTATATTTTGTACAATTGGTCCGGTCATTTCTTCCACCATCTTAAATATCCTTTTGACATTATCGAATTGTCTTCTGCAAGACTTCAAAGGTACACCAGTTTTTTCTGAAACTTCGTCTAAGTCTTTTCGATGCCTTGATGACAGCTTTTTCCCTAGTAATTCCCTTATCACACTATCATCAAACTCATAGTATCTACAAAAATATATGAAAAATAAGGAATACTAAAAAAATTGGAAAGTAATTAGTATAAAATTAGAACAAATAACTGAGATATTCAAAAATGATTCTAAGTTTTTGTCAGAAAAAAGGTATTGTGTACACTACCACCATATTCGCCAGATTTGGCACTCTGTTACTTCTATAATTAAATATGACCATAAAGAAAAAAATGGTATAAATTGATAGAAGAGATAGAAGCTGCCTCAAACCCACGATCCAAGATGTTTTAAGAAATGATGCCAACTTTAAAATAAGTGTGTGTTTGACGAGAAGTAAGTTAAATTTGAAATCTAATTAATACATCTTTTATAATTCAGTTAGAATCCTGTCTAAATAAAGATTTTTCGAAATTTCGTACCAACGTTTCATAAAGACATCATATATCTTTGCCAGGATAATTAATTTCATATATGTAAGAGCATTCCAAACATTTAAATATTTAGTTGATTATTAGATCCGGAGCTTGAGCTTTGATATTTTTGATAAAAGTAGCAATGTGTCAATATCAGCAAATTGATATAAAAAAATTAACATATATTGCATTCAGGATCATACCGAGGATAAACAACCATAGGTATTTAGAACAAATATTAAGTTTTATTTATATTATAATAGATTAATAGATTACTTACTTCTCTATTAAAAGTTGCCTTGTTTGTGGTTCTATCTGGAATGCAAGCTGTTCTTGAAGTTTATTAGGGTTGCTAAGTAATTTTTCCAAAAGTGAATATGTACGGAAATGATCAAGCACATCACTAGCTATCAGTTCCAATGATGCCCCTGTCTGCTGACCCAAACCTCTTTGGTTCAGTATAGTTACTGCTTCGCTTGCTAAAAAGAAATTAACGTTAGAATACAAAGGCAAACGTTATAATTGTACTTATTCTCCAAAATAACAAAAGAAATTTTAATCATAACCATTTATACAAAATTGGAATTTACAGACTTGTAATTAATTTAAAATGTATGATATGCAACATCTAACAAAATGCGGTTATCAATTCCTTTTCAAGCAAATTTTTACTACCTACAGCCTGGGAATCTTTCCCTAAATATTTAAATTTGCAATAGTTTATCTAAACCATAACCTAAAAAAAAATACCTGAATTTCCTTCTATCCATAATTCGTAAATTTCTGGATCAACCAGTGTGTAATTGCTAATAAATACATCAACTTCTGTGCACATTCTTGTTTCGGTTTTTTTTTTAAATTGGTCTATTTTTACCTGAAGGGCATATGTAACCTATTATTTTTGTAGATCGTTTTGTACCTTTCAATAGAGTCTAAGGAGGGAGCAACGTCAAAACATGTATAATTTTCAAAATCAAAACATCGCCGTGTCTTAAACTTTGAAAACATACGCAAGGTCTCAAATCGGCTTCAAAGCAAATAATTTTAAGAGAACCCTTGTTCCTGTTGTAAAGTTTATATTGAAGAAGCCAGGAGAGCGAATGCTACTTGTCCAAAGACGAACGCTAAGTCCAGCCCTTACTGAACATCGTCATGAATCAGGTTATTACATTATATTTGAAGATACCAAATGTTGGCTCGAAAGCCTTCATATTTCCTTAGAAATTTCGGAGCAGCCCTTAGGTTTATCATCGTCCAAAAAACATTATTCGAGATAATGGTAATACATTTCTGGCCGCTCTAGCAAATTTGGGGAAGATTCTATTTTTGCTACTTTCTTCAGTCTGATGTTCTTAAAGTAGTAAATAACAGGTATTTCAGACAAATAATTAGGTTCTAGAAAAATGTGTGTTTGGGTAGAAATTATTTAGACCATCTGAAAAATGCTGACGTTACGTACATTGTTACAAGGAACATTTTCAATGCGAGTAAAATTACTTTATACTCCTATATCAATATGTGATATTGCAGTGCTGTAGTTATGAATAAAAAATACTGTCTATTTATGTATGTAGTAATATATCTGGCCAAGAGAGCTTTCAGTATCAATGAAAAAGATAATTTACCCGAACAACTAAACAAGGTCAAAAATTACCCCACGAGTTCAAATCTTCGGCTATACAAAGGGCTAAGGGGATGTTATTGGCCATGCTTACATATAGTACGTGCAGAACACGAGAGAGAAGATAGCACGGTTACTCCGTAAACATCCTATCAAGACTATTTTCAGACCCTCGATAATATCCATCGAAAAATTAAATTCCCCTACACTTCGCAGGAATATGTAGAATTCCGTATGGCGTAGTGTACATAGATTAGACAAAAATAATGAAATCCACTTGCTATAGAGAGCATGAAAGGCAAACCCATCTCAAACAGTTTGCTGCATTATCATTAGCGGAACATAAATTTGAATTATATATTCACAATATTCTCGTCAAAGACGTACAAATTCTCGCATAGTCATCTAATTATTTCCCTAGAACAATAAGAGAATCCATCGAAATATACAAACTTCCGGAAACTTTAAAATCCAAAAACGGCAATCCCCTGGCATCTTATATATGAGATAGATTAGCTAAAAGAATCCTCATTGGTTACCCGAATCTCGTTTGTCAATATGAGACTGACCTGTCGAAAATTTGCGCATTAGTGATTTTATTCAGTGTATATTACGCTCTTTTGCGAGTTACATGTCAGTTTATACATTGTACTGTTGAGAGCTACATGTTTTGATAATGTCCCCTGCAATGGTGGACCAAACGTCGGCAAAAATAAAAGCCAACCTGAAACCTGAAGATTAAGACTGTTTAGTAATGATTTTTAGGATAGGCATTTATGATTATAAAAAATTGTACTATGCATATTTTCATGAATTTTAAAATACCCTCACTTAAATGTACTCTATACTGTGAGTGTGCGCTTTGAGTAAAAATCTAGTTCGCTGTGCAATTGAAAGATGGAAACGGTTGTCTATACGTTTGAAAGCATATGGCGTACACTGCTATTTTTGCGTTTACATTAAGAAGTATTTACCATTCTATGTACATCGTGATTATCAGTCTAACTGCACTTCCTAGTTATTTTGCCACAAAAAGTATTGAAAATCAAGTGTAAATAGTATTAATCTATACCTGGAGTACAAGATCTTGCGTGTACGTATGTTGAGTTTTTGTTGTGGTTTATAATCAGATCTGTGATAATAAATTTTGATATTAGAATTATTATAAGTTTCTTTATACATATAGCGGATAATTTATTTGTGTGTATAATTTACCTAGTGATAGAATATTTTGACTTTTTGTAAGTTTTATTACAAATATTGTAAAGCCAAAGATTTAGGAACGCGGGACATTGCGAAGTGATATGTCTATGAATAGTGGTGAAGCACCTCCCGAGACACTGGATGGTGATTTAAATCAGAAAATGCAGGTGATACCCCCCTTAGGAGACAGCAAGGCGTCGAAAGAAAGTAAGTTTTTCATGACATTTTCTGTTGACATACTTAGGAAAAAATTGACATATCTGTGAGGTAGGACAAAGACTGAACATTTTTGTACTTTAAAATAACTGCTATTTTTTATCGTTTTCAATTTAGCGATGAAAAAAGTCCTATCAACAAAGACCATATGATTTATATTTGTACCTTAATCTTATCTAACAGATAGTTCCTCTTTTGATTTTTGCTATTTTTTATCGTTTGAAGTTTATCGATGAAAAAGGTCCTAACAACATAGACCATATGATTTATTTTTGTACCTTAATCTTATCTAACAGACAGATCCTCTTTTGAATTTTATATTGCAATCTTTGTTCAGTATTTTATTACTAATAGTCGTTTGCAACTGTTGAAAATTGATTAGAATGCAATATTTTCACCTGATTTGGCAATTTATGAATTCTAAGCACTGTTACACATAAGTCATATTTTAAATTAATATTAGAAAGAATAATAACTTTCTCACTGTTAATTATTTTATATTGTAATACATTTTCAGATTTCCTGATAAAAGATAAAAATAAGCTTCTACTTAGGGGATACACAATACAATTAGCATAGGTTTATTCAGTACATTTAATTAAAAAATTATCTTTTTACAAATAATCTGACATGCTGGAAGGATGGTGATTTAATTAACTATTCAAAATTGTATCAAATGTATTTTGGCACAGGCGATGATTCTGTCCACTGCCCCAGTGATCTAAGTAACAAAGTAATTCTTGGGTGATGATTGGATCGGAAAGTAGCTAGAGTGCAATATCGTTGACCAGATAATTATAAATTGCATAATTATTACAAATTGATAATATAATGTTAAATTTAGCTACCTTTTAATATTATTAGATTTTATCTATAAGTATTAAAAAATTTCATAGTATTCATATAAGACAAAAGAAAACCCAGATCTAGATGTAGATTTCAGTGTACCTCTTTGGGCATTGAAAATAATTGATTAAATTTGTGCCTAAATTGAAGGTATGAACTTTTTTTAATTGACTTTGTTAATTATGGAGTGGTTAAGCGAAGAAAAAAATTAATCAAATTATAATTTTGGTGTCGCAAGACTTTTTAATGAAACTGTAAAGCCGTATAGACATATACTTTTTACCATATAAAAAATAGATTATAAGAAGTGGTACAGATATTTTGATCACATATAAGTTAGTAGGTAAAAAAAATTTAAAATAATTAAAATTTGGGGGTGTACCTTAATTGCTATTTGAAATTAGAATTATGCATTCTTTCACATGTTTGGCCATATTCCGAATGAGATTGTCTATGTCCTCTTAGGGTATCTCTAATCCTAAGCTGCAAGGACCTGGTGTCTAACGTTATAGATGAATTCTGAAGATGTGAATCTTGGTCTGTTATTTCCCACACTAACTTATATATGAGCTGAGACCAAAATATCTCCACCTCTTCATGCTGTTGCAATTTTTTTTGGCAAGTAGTATTTTGAGAATTACTTTCACTAGCATTCAAATTTTTTGTCAAGTAGTATTTGTGAATTACTTTCACTAAGCATTCTTGAACATCATACTCTTGCAGTCTTTCTCTTTACATAAACAAATACTGAGTATATTTTCTTTCTTAATTCAATGTATTTTTCATGTGTCAATGTATCACTTAACACAATTAAAAATTTGATCGTACATATTTTGTCAGGCATAAAACTACGTCCTTCGTTGTTGATGGTATTAATAGGTAAACTTTGTTAATAATAGAGTTAGAAATGCATCTTATTTTATTGATAAACAGTATTGTGCGAATTAATGTGAACACGGGCAGATTTATGTTAAATATTATTTAATGAAAGAAAAATAATATACAGTATTAGTTTATATATCGTTTAGTGTTATTCAATAGGGGATATGTCTCCCTCTGGCTTGTATTACGGCTTCAACTCGTTTTGGCATAGAGTGAATAAATTGTTTGCAATTGTCTTTGATTTTGTCATCTCAGAACCGCACATGAATAACAGCTTCAATCATCATAGCCTTTGTTGTACAATCAATGTTTAGCAATCTGACCTTACATATAGACCACAAGGAATCAATGGTATTATGATCTGGTGAGTTTCCAGGCCAATCTAGAAGAGTCACCTTTTTGTCCTTGAAATATTTCAACATCTTTTTGGAAACATGACATGCTGCTGAATCTAGCCAATCTAGATTGGTTCACTAACTTCTCTCTGGCCAATCATGTTTCTAACATCGCTTTATATTTTTCTCTGTTCATCTTGCCTTCGATGGGTATAAGTTTTCCTGTATCCATAAATGAAAAACAGTCCCAAAACATCTTTTTCACTGGATATTTCACTGTTTACTGGACCAAGTGAGCTGCAGTCAACTTTTCGTCCGCACTTTTCCGCACGAACTTCATCAGTACCCCTGCACCAGAAAGTGTGTCTCATCAGAGACCAACACATTTCTCCAGTGTTCTTTTGCCCAATGAGCATATTTTTTGCCCAAGTCAGCCTTTTTTTCATCATAGCCTCCGTCAGAAGTTTTTTGAGGTCTTACTGCTTTTCGTCCTCCCTCTAAATGGTTTCTACGAATCGTAGAGTTGTGAACTTTCACTTTCTGAAGATCATAGCTTGCCTTTCTAAGCTTCAATTTGCTATTTCGCAAAAGAAAAGATTCATCTCGGAGAGTTGTCATCCTTTTTCTTCAGCATTGTCTGAGAACATATTTTCAAAATAATCGTTCCTATTTCTCTTTACTTACTTATACTTATAAGCAGGGGTCCTACAGCCTCTGCCACATCCCACATTTTGATCGCCATCTATCTCTTTCTCCTCAATCCTCTTCTCCAATAGCTCTGTCTTTCATGCTTTTCTTTATTTCCTCTACCCATGTCTTCGTGGGTCTTCCTGTCTTTCTGTTATTGGCGGGTACATAGTTTACTGCACTTTTGGGTCATCTGCATTCCTCCATCCGCATTATGTGTCCGTACCATTTCAACTGTCTGGTCTCTATCCTTTCTGCCGTTGTGTGAACTCTATCTGTGCATCTTCTAGTCTCTTCGTTGGGAATATGGTCTAAGTGAGATATTCTGCTCGCTCTTCGCTGGATATCCATTTCTACAGTTTCAATCCTTTTCTTGTTTCGGTTTGATAACTTCCAACACTGCCCCATATGTCATTATAGGCTCTACGATTGACTCATGGATTGTCAATTTTGTTTTTATTTTTAGTTTATTCAACCACAGCAGAAAGTTTAATATTCACACACACTTCTGACTTTGTTGAACCTTATATGTTATGTCTCTTTCCGATGTTCCTTCCTTTGATATTTTGCTGCCAAGGTATTTATACTCGTCAAACTCTTTTATTTTTCTTCGCTGTAGTTCTGGATCTTCTTCACTTCTTTGTCCTATGCACATATATTCAGTTTTCTTTACATTCATTTTTATGCCCCATTTCTCATATTCATCTCTGAGCTTCCTCATCATATAGTCTATGTCGTCCTGAGTTGGCGATAATCACTTGATAATCGGCGAAGAACAAAGTCGCTAGGCATTGATCATCTATGTCTATTCCCATTCCTGTGCATTTTTGTCTCCAATTTTTCAGAGCTTTTTGGATATAAATTTTAAATAGAGTTGGTGACAGACAGCATTCTTGCTTCAGTCTCTTGGTCACTGCAAATGGCTTAGTAATTTTGTTTCCGAATTTTATTGCACTTTCAGGTCTTTTGTAGATGTTTAAAATTGCCCAAATGTATGCCCTTTCCATGCTGATCTTCTGCCGATATTATAGACTTTCTGGAAGTCTATAAATACAAGATGTATAGGTAAGTCTCGGGCTTTTAGTTTTTCAATAACTTGTTGCAACGTGAAAACATTGTCAATACATGATCTTCCTGCACGAAATCCACTTTGTTTTTCTATTTCTTCGTTTCTTAATTCAATCCTTTTTTTTTTAGTATTTTGCCGTACAACCTTCTCATTGAACTCGTAACACTTATTCCTCTATAGTTTCCACATTCTTTCCTACTGCCTATTTCTCTTTAAGCGTTTTTTTTTTCAAAAGTTCGATAAAAGAAACAAAAAACATTTTTTCTATAAATTTTTTTACCAGATATATATTGATGTTTTAAGAATACACAATAAAAATTCAAAATTCAAAAAGTTACAGGCTGGTAAAGTGGGGGGTAAAAAAAAGAGCGCGTCCTGGGTGACACGATTTCAATCCTTCTACTCATCTGAAACAAAAAAAAAAGATTCTTAATTAGTAAGGATGTCGTTATAGCCCCTACCTTACAGAAAAATAAATTTTTTTTTTCGCAAAATGGCGACTGTTTTTCACAGTTTTTAAAAATAGTATAAAACATAAATTTGACATAGGGGCGATAGAGGGTTATATAGAGAAGGTTCGTACCAAATTTCAAGTAAATCGATTCATTAGAACTTGAGAAATCATGTCAACCGTGTTGAAAAAAGTAGTTTCGAAAAAAACGCGTTTAAAGATTTGAGAAAAGTTTCAGGCAGGTTAAGTCATATAATGGTGCGTTATACTTACATTTCGTTAATCGGCGATTCCTGATCTTCCTCGTTCACTTTTTTTATCCATTTTACACTCAAAAATTAAAATTAACACTCAGAATGTTTTATTTTTGAACTATGCACAGAGTACGTACGTCTACGCTGCTTGAAAATTGAAACTAAACAGGGCTGAAGTGAACACTTAACACGGAAAAATTTCAACAAAATACGTTACAACGACCTTCGGTTAATCTATTTCTAAGTAAACATGGAGTATAAAGGTGTTTCTATGGGGTAATTCATCCCCAGGTAGTCGGGGAATGTCAATTGTTCGATTTGTTTCGGCAGGACCGGTTTAGTTGCCGCGTCACTAAAATAGCTATAACTCCGTAAATAATTGGAATTTTGAAAGTTATTTTTGAAAGTCTAAACTTTGAAAATATAAAAAAAAATCCATTTTTTCAAAATTCCAGACTAGAATACCCCCTTAACTACATTAAAATTGCCAGCATTTTCTCCACATTTAGCTTATTTACTCACTTCCCAGAACAGCTTCTAATTTTCATCAAAATCATTCTACATTTTGCAGTCCCCAATGAACTTTTACTATTATGTTATGTTTAACTTTTCTTTTATAATTATGTGAACTTTCTTACTCAGTTGTACTATGTTAAGCTCTTCTCCTGTAATGGTCAGCCGGCTTATCACTTTATATTATCATAATATTAATAACATCCTTCCAATCATCTGGCACAATCAAACCACCTAAGCATGCAAAAAATAACACAAATTTCTCCTCCACATTTGGACATTTCACTTATTTTACCATCAATCCTTTCAACTTTTATAATTTTTAAACTTCTAATTTCTTTCACAGCCTTGCCTTGCTTGATATTTACTGTGTCTCATGTGTCATTTAATTTCACATCTTGATTTTTATAACTTTCAGCAATCAAAGTTTCAAATTAATCCAACCAACTTTAGGAAAATTACCAACATTTTCTCCACATTTAGCTTACTTTACTCACTTCCTGAATAGCTATTTAATTTCATTAAAATCATTCTGCATTTTTTCAGTTTCAAATGCTCAGTTTTAAGTTTATTTTAACAATTGTTATTATTTTAAAAAGCTATTTGTTAATAAATATAATCATATCCTCTTCTACCTTTCGGTGTAGAGGCTATTTGTTAATTCGAAATTAATTATATGTAGTATAAAACGTTTTATCATTATCTGAATTATATAGTGCCTCAAGAGTAAATTGAAAAAAAAATAATTTACGGAAAACCACATGCTTAATTGTAAAAAAAAAACAATTTGTTTATGATTTTCCTTCCTTAGTTAATGTTATAAAATAATTTTTGTCTTATAAAATAGGTACAGGATATTCAATATTTTAAACGAAAATATTCGGACATTTTTCTGTGCTTATTTAGAATATGAAGGCCACGTCTTTAACTTCTCCCGCGCTGTACCAAAAGAACTTGCGTCTGCGTACGTTCGAATAAAATTCTCATTTTTTAAATAAAAAAAAAAAAATTAACGCTACGTCTCCTGTTTGAGTTCGCTTGATTTAGTCTACCGTAGACGTTGTAATAGCGTGAATATTTGTGATTTTAAATCTGTATTTCGCGATAGTTTTGTACCTGTGTCCATTGTTGTCTCAGTATCGTACGAGATACCTTTGATTCTCGAGTCGTACCTAAATTTTTTCAAAAGGGATATAGCACGTGGCTGGAAGTTTTCCAAATAGCTAAGTCCCTGCCTATCGGGTACAAGTCGCGTACAAATTTTAAACTGTGTTTTTGTTTGTAATATAATCGGTACTGTGTTAATTGTTAATTTTTTTGACTAAATTTTTGTATTTTTGTATCGGTCGAATCGATTGGACGGGAAATGGCGAAAACTAGGCCTCCACAACGAAGGACCAAGTTGAGGTCGCCGGCAAGGAACGGTGGCGGGTCCCCGACCTCCTTTGGTAGGAGAAAGTCCCTGAAACTTAGGAATAAGAGAGTATCTTGGAGTAAGTTGGCCAAAATCGTAATTTTTGGTGCCCGAAAACTGTTATTAATAAGACCTTAAGAATTTGAATCCATGGTACATAAGAACTCTTAAACAATTAGCAAAACTATAGATACAAGTTTCCAATAAGTTTTATAAACTTGACTGACCATTGGATTTTTTTTTTTTTTCTTTGAGAAGGGCGAATTTTTCACACCTGCCAATAGAAATGTTTACCTCTTATATCCGACCTTAAAATAATTTTAATTTTAGTTTTAAATTGCTTTAAATCTTTTGAATTTTGTACATTTTTTAAAGTGGCCTGGCTGAAATAATATTTGAAAACTATTTGGTACTAACCCCTTTCGTTATGTAGCATGACTATGTAGTATACATGTTCTGCATTTTATTTTGAATCATATTAAATTAATTATTATTATATATTAACATTTTTATTTACCGTCACTTTTTAAGATAATTACAGTAGCGAAATTAAATATATTTAATTTAGAAAATTGAGTTGTAACACAAATTTATTTTTTTTAAGTATGCATTTATGGTGTAAGTATTATTGTTCATTTTGGAGCACCTTCTTTTTAAAGAGAACCCATATACGGATTGGTCCAAATATAAACTAAAATACAGTTCATTTAATTAAAATATTGAAAGCTACTATCACTAAAAAAATACTATACATTTTTACATTGTTACAGAATATTATTATACATATTTAAAATATAGTGGTACAGTTCTGTCCATAATATATAATAAAATTCTTGTCTCGACCACGTATTGTGCTCATGAACCTCCCTCGTAAATGTAAAACACTCATATTAATGCCTCAACAAAAAACCGTGTAAACTTTATAATGTGTTATAAATAATGTGTCTATTACTTTTATATTTTTTAATAACAATTCCTTAAACAAGCAATTTCGCAAAAAATAGTAAAATAATTTATCTGAATATAAAATTTTATTACTAATAAAATTTGTCATAATTTGGAAATGAAATACTCTTTTTTATTGTATTTCTTGATTGGACGATATACATGTATCTTCTTCATGATATTTTAATAAAATTATGTTATGAAGTATCCCCCCACCTCCTAATTTTTGAAAAAATTGAGGTTGAATCTTATCTCCAAAAGAACTATTTTTAACAGCTACATATTGGCTTTTGGAAATTCAAGGATGGTGCCAGAGACGCATACAACTCAAAGTTTTTAAATATAATTCCCTACACACTTGTTTCCGAAAAATAGAAATCTATTTAGATATCCGTTCTCTAGTTATGAGCATTTTTGTGAATCTACTTAAAAAATGGACAAAATGCAGTTTAATCGAAGATTTTAATGAAATAGAAAATATTTTGACAGGAATTATCACAAATTTTGAAGAACATATCCAGAAAAATGTATTAGAAATCTTTTGCCGCATGCTTTCGAATGTTTCCTTGGTGATTAATGTACATTTGTCTATTATTCTCTGCCACAAATTTAAATGGTTCTTTGGATGAGAAACGAACACTTTGCATCGGAGGTAACTCCACAAACCCAAGGGTATCAAATCTAGTGAACCGAAAAGATCAAAATAACCTTCCTGCAAGACGGTATCATTTCACATTGTTTCAGGCAAGTCAGAAATTACCTTAATGACCAGTACACTGATATTTTATTTTATTTAGTGCTATACCTATAGAAAATATCACATGATATCACAGACTTAAAATACATATAAATAACACGAAACATCACAATAAAACAACCTAAATCAAATAATATCACAGTTACTGGGCAATCTGAGAGATAATCCCTTTCACACCAGTTCGAAACGCAGACAAAGACATTGAAAAAATATCAATGGAAGCAGCTATACCATTAAACAGTCTGTGCATATTAGAAATACTGGTCTGGTACAAGATATTTGATTTAGTAGCCACTTAAATATGAATTAAGGGCAAAACTTTACTACTTTAAAGATGTAGCAAATCATGACCACCGATCTAAGAACGAAGTAGTCTCGAAATTGAAAATAGCAAAGAGCTCTCCATGTGGGTAACCTCTCAGGATAAGTTCTGAAATACAGGTATTTAAGAAATCTCTTGACACACTCAACAGAATCAACGTACTTCTGTTGGTGAGGATCACATATAACAGAGGTGTATTCACATTTGAATCCAACCAATGATAAGATGATTAGACGTCTTGGTCTGATTGAATAGCTTGTTCGGTCGCAAGTTTTGATATCCTTGGACTTAATGTGTGATTTCTTCAAACTCAATGTGTTCATTATTCCACCAGAGAGTTTTTTACATTGACACCAGATAATCGATGAAAGTGCATTAATTATCAAGGAAACATTCAACAATATGGGCCAGGAGATTCTTCTATTGTTAGGTGATACAAGGTGGGCATTCTGAACAAAATTTATGATAATTCCTGTCCAGATATGTTTTTGTTTAATTTAAATTTTCGACAGGAATGCATATTATTATTTTTTGCAAACAACTTTTATAGCTAACGTAGTCAAAATATATAATAGATTACTAAAAATTCAAGCTAATTTCTTGCATTTATATTTTCTAATATATTTTTATTTTATTTATATATATTTTTTTTTTTTTCAGAAGATGAGGTAGTGGAAGGTATGAGTTTGGCTATACCTGCAGGTGGTATGACTGAATTTTCCGACCCAGCGATATTGGTTGTCAAACTACCAATTCCTCAGTACCGCTATAGCCGCGATGAACTATTTGCCTTCCAGGAGAGCCCGCTTTCTAAAATTCGACCCGTTTATCTAGATATGGCATTTGACAATTCTAACGGAATATGGGATCCCGAGTTATGGCACTACAACCGCAAGTCGACAGAGACTCCTACCGAAAACGGAAATCGAAATCCTGAAACTGACAACCATAGGGTAAGCATTGTTCTCCTTAATATTCATAGTGTCCCAACGGTGTATCAAATTTGGTGATCAATCTGCTTAAGGTCTGTGTTGAGGGGGCATTTTTACCCTTTAAAAATTCATGATCTTTTCTTTGAGTCTCCAAAACACTACTTTTGTGGCGAAACGATACACTTTAACCTTATCTTCAGGTTTTCCGGGAGATAACCGTGTGTTGACTTTGTTTTCCCGACGTTTCGTCCACTGTTGCAGGGAGCATTATCAAGACATGTAGCTCTTAAAAGTGCTAATTATACATTGCCATGTAGCTCTGAAAAGTGCTAGTTGTAGGTGCCGACCAGCACTAAAAATTGCTAATAATGGAATAACATGTAGCTCTGAAAAGTACTAGTCAAGAAATAAAAATATACGGCGGACGAAACGTCGGAAAAAACAAAAGCCAACACACGGTTATCTCCCGGAAAATCTGATGATATTTACTGTGGGCGTGGAAGTCTACGTACCACTTTAACCTTGTTTTTAATATTTTTTAACTTTTAATTAATAATATTTTAAATATTAAGCGTTTCCATTTCTTGGTATAACGTAAAACTTGATACATAGCTTAAAACTATCTATTTTTTTATCATCTTTATTTATAGCAAAGTACATAATTTTTAAAATTTTGTTTATGTTTTTATTGATTTTCTTTAAAGCGACGTACAGGAGATCCTCGTGAACGGTTAAGGAAGGAGGGGGACGGGATTGTGCTGAGCCCTCAAAGGCGAAGCTTCAATTCGGGTTGCTATGTGCCTATTCGCGAATCCCAGCGTTCGAATAGAGCCCATAGTCCACTTGGAAAGAACGAGGGCTCCCATATAAGTAAGTTGGTTTGCTTTAAAGCTGCCTTTAAAATCATTGGAGCGTCTCTAAATTTATTCCTGTTAATTTTATTTTTCAGGCCATCGGGATATCCAAGCAGCTGTACCTAGAAGAATTGGAAGCGGTCGCATACCAATATCTTGGGACTTTCAAGACAAACCGGAGGCGGATGACTTTGGTTATCGCAGAGATAATAGGAGAGAGAATGATCGGGATGAAAGGTAAAACTTTTTCTTCATCTTTATTTTTATCCTTATATACCATTAACATTTTTGCGATGTTGACTACCTGTGCAGCAAAAGTGCGGGCTATTATTTTAAAACATCTGTTAAATTTAGTTAACGTATTTTTATAAAGAGAAATTAGCATTAATATTTAAAATTTGGGGGTGGCAGCTAAATTATAAACTATAGGATGTAATAAAACATGGGAATACTCTCTGTGTATTAATTTGGTGTGCATCACAAAGATGTTTTTATTTTGCAGATTTATACGATTTCCGCAGTGAAAACTTTAATAGTGTCGAAGTAACTTTATACTCAGTTTGTGTTATATAATCTTGTTTTTTTTTTAACAACGATCGTACTAAATAAATCTATTGGTTATAATCTTATGATTAATGTGACACTTTCTTATGTTGTTAATAGATTTGAAAGGCGTTCTTTTGGACGTGATTTTGATATGAACAGGGATAAAGACAAAGATAGGCACCCTGGACGAAATGGCCGATATGACAGGCGCCGAATATCGACAGATAAAGAAGAAGAACCTGAATGGTAAGTCCTTGTACAAACATTCATTGCACCCGGATCTAATTATTTGTTTTGTCAATGAAAAGGTTCTCCAGTGGACCATTATCACAGCACGATACCATTGAACTTAGAGGCTTTGATGATAACGATAAGGGGATGGGCAAGAAGAAACGTTCAGCGGCACAAAAGAAGCGTTCGATAGACCGTGCCATTGCCAAAAACAACGAAAAACATCAGACGGTGAAGGAAGAAGAGAACGGTCCGAAGGGTTTACGATCTACACCTACTCCGCTGGACGGCCAACCTTCAATGCATTCACCTACACCTGATCTCGGAGGCGGCGGAGATGCTCCAATGGATAGCAAGGTGGAGTCCAAAGGTCTCAACGATCAGCAGCCTTTGGACCTCGATGACATACTGAAATGCGATACTTTCTCCGGATTTATTACGGTATGCAGAGTGTTTGAAAATATTTAATTTACATTTTTCTTATCTTGTTTTATTTTTTTTGTGGTTTAGAACGGTGTTAGTGGAGGTGACAACTCGGGTTCCCGCTTTAGCAGATGGTTTAATCGTGATAAGTCATCTCCGACGAAAAACGAACAAGACAGCAGACGATCATCCATCCAAGACGACCATCACCACCTCATCAAGAATCTGCTCAGTGATATATCCGAACCGAACGTATCCATTCCAGGTGATTCAGATTCGTACTTCGCTCCGATCTCACCTGCAGCTAATACGGGGGGTGTGATTGGCGGACCTAGTGGTCCTCAATCCGGATCAAAAACGCTCAATTTGATGGAGATGCTGCAACGTGGTAAACAGAAGAATGTCATGGCTGGCGATGCTCCACCTCCCATGAAAAATATAGGTAGGTCCAAAATTATTAAGATTTGGGCCCAGTATTGCTGTACCTAGCTTTCAGAAAAGACGTACACATTTTCTTTCATCAAAGACAACTTTATTATCATGGAATGTTTTTTACCTATGTTAATCTTATGGAAATTCCAGGTAAGCTGCTTAGCTTGGAGGAATTGGAAGCACGAATGTTGCCTGGTGGAGGCGGAGATGTTGGAACCATTGGAGCTCCTATACAACCCAAACCGCAGAAGACGGAGGAAATCGAATCTTTCAGAAGACTGGTGAGTAAATTTCTTTTATTCTCATTAAATTGTTTGTATTTACATCAATTTTTGTGTGTTTAACCTGATAACAACCAGCCGATTTTTAATTTCGGTGTTAAGTCTACATATAGTTTCTACCCAGTCTTAGATCTAGCTTGAGCTTTTGTAACAGAGCTGTTCCGTTATACAAGCCACTTTCTTCAATATTCATCTGATAACTACGACGGGTTTTCCATGATTGTGCTAAATTAGAATGTGTTTTTTCCTATGTTTAAGTCCAGTGTTGTGAGTTATGTAAACAACTAAAGACTTTTGGTTATATTTTAGCAAATTAAAATTCGTTGAGCAGAATATCGAAACATATTGTTAATTGATATTCACATTGTACAGCGCAGATGGAAAATTCAGATATAATTTCCATACCTTCTTGTGTTTCTGCCATAGTTTGTGATATCTTGAGATGTTTGTTTTTTCCGAATATATTATTACTATTATAGCTTATGTTCATTCATTTCAGCTTGCTCAAGTGGCCAATAATAGCCATGCCATTCCACAAAACGGACCCATTCCACAACCTCAGCAGCAACCTATGAGTATTCTAGAGGTGAGACAATTTTTTGCCTTCCATTTGCAAGATCAAATTTAACTCCTGACGATCTTTTTTTTGCAGATGCTATCACATTCCCAAAAGCAAGATGAGGCTGTACGCATAGCAAACCAGATGATGGGCACTACTAATCCAAATGCTCTTCCATCACCCAATATGAATGATCTTAGCTATAAATTACAACAGATGCAGAATCAGGTAAAGGTAACTGTAATTGTGTCTGTCTTTATATTAAGCTGTTTATTTTATTCACTTGGCATGTTTTTTGGGTTTACTTGAACATCGGTTATGAGTAAGAAATATAATCAAAGCATCGTGAGCTCGATATATTAATTCCTTAAAGAGTCACTGTCTCAAACATAGTACACGATTCTTAAGGAAATGCGCTCCAAGAGGTGGCGCTTTTCGTGTGATGAACAATATACGGTGTTAACTAAAAGTAAAGAAACAAATATATCTTGTTTAAATATTCTTTTTACTTGAAAAAATATGTAACTAAACACAAAATACCTTTATAATTAATATAATTAGTTATTCTTAATATATTTCCAATATAAAAGAGCAAGAAATTGATGGTTTATATATTTTTTGCAGAGGCAGGTGCAAGTCGAGATGATGCTCTCTAAATTGGTGAATTCCAACGTCCGTCAGCAACCCAGAACACCACCCCCATTGGCTGAGATGGGACTCGCACAAAGTAGGGAGTTACTTAATCGTCCGGAAGCACAGGCTATTTTACAAGGTATTTAATTATATAATTTTTTTTACATTACAAAATCAGCTAACTTTCATATAGTATTCAAAATTTTATTGTGAAGTTTTAGAAATTAAAATTTGCTATATTGTAAGCAAAATAAATAATTAAATATTAGACGGAAATTCTTTCATATGGAAAACTTTACATGTTTACACTTAGTAAAACAAGATTTGATCATTGCAATTTAATTTTATCAAAACTTATTTGTAACCACTAATCCCAGTTTTAATACGATTTAAAGATTAATTTAGTTTTGATTTCTACAACCTGTGTAATGGCATGTTTTAAGTAGACTTAGAATATTTGAATAATGTAACAAGTATTTTAAATTTCCCTCTCTACCCTTCTCTGGTGGTCAGCAGAGTACGCTATTTCCGCCCGCATGGGGTTGTTTGCCAACCCTACCATTTTTTATCATCGGCCACTTCGATAACGACCACACGAGAAGCAGTGCACGCCGTATAAATTAATTTCTTTAATTTTTACCAGCATATTTATTTTATATTTATTTTATTTCTTTTGTAAATATAAGTGTTTACTTGTATTTACGTATTTTAATTTCACTAGCAAGAACAAAACCACATTTACAAATTGGTGCCCCACCTTGGGCGTGTACTGCTTCTCGTGTGGTCGTTAACAAAGTGGCTGATAAAAAAATGGTAGGGTTGGCAAACAACCCCATGCGGGCGGAAATAACGTCCTCTGCTGGCCACCAGAGAAGGAAATTTAAAATACTTGTTACAATAATGAAAATGATTAAAATTGGTCTATTCTTGTTATATAGTTTTATATTTAACTTTAAATTAAAAATTGTAAAACAGATTTTGGTATCCAAAGCTCTTAAGCATTTTTGTCGATATTATTAAACACTGTTTGTTTGACAGTAAATTCGTTCGTTTGAACTAAAAAGGTTACTTGAAAGTGTTCATCTTCATTGGTTAAAAATCACCCATTACTAGTTAATATAGTTAATATTTAAAATACATAATTTACTTTGTTTCCGATCAATTAAAAAAAAACATTGTGTTAATTTACGTAGGACTTAAGCGGGGTGATCTGACCCCCCAACATTTGTACCAACAACTGGCAAACCCGGCCATGCAACCGAGACACCGCGAGTTGCTCCTCACCATCTTAAAATTACAAGGGAATAGTAGCAGCGGGGTCGGACCAAGTCCGAGGGTTTTAAGCCCTGTTCCCCCACCGCACCCTATGTTCCAACAGCAACAACAACAACTGCGGGTGTCTCCTTTGCCGAACGGTGAGTCAGTTGAAGCTTTCTTTCAACTTTGTTAAGTAGCTTTGGCTGTGTTGCGCTTTTTATAGTAGTTGTAATGTGTGTTACGTTGGTTTTTTGTTTTTGTAATTTGTTTCATGACGCACCCCGCATGTGAACTAAAATGCACTTTAGTTGTGGCGTTTTTGCTAAAGGTACCGTAACTACAAAATATGATATCAATGGGGGGACTCAAAGGTACGGTGTAACTTTGTCAGTCTTCTAGAAAATATTTCTATGGAATAGCAATAGTAACAGTGGGGTATTGTAAAGATTTTTGGTTATTCTAAATTGCGAACAGATATTTTAACGGGTGTTCTCTATTTTTATTATTACTCTAGTGTATAATTAATGAAAAAAACAGCTGCAATTTTTGATTTACTGATACATTTGCGGAACCTTTTTGGTAGAATCAGATAAGAGGCCACAGATATTGAAGATAAGTCACAAAGAGCACATGTTGAATTTGCTAGGAATTATGTCGACTTGCTGGGACTGAAGAGATGGTATAATGTTCTCTCTAACGATGAAACTAAAATTAATATGGCAAATAACAATGGGATATTCTTTATTTGACGATCTAAGAACAAAAAATTCCATCTTAATTACACAGTGAAAATTTTGAAGCATCATGGAGGTTGTATCCGGCTTCGGGGCCGTTTCTCACATTTTGGAATGGGTCCATTAAAACATATCAAGTCAACAGTGACAGGCGCTATGTACAAGGACATTTTAGAAATTGTGGTGTTGCTATATGCTGAAGAGGTGATGGCACTTCATTTTTTAGCAAGATAACGATCCGAAGCACACTAGCGCTATTGTAAAGCAATGGTGAGCAAAAATATTCAAATTTCAAAATGGCCAGTTACTGGACCTAAATCCCATCAAGCATATGTGGGGAGAAATTAAAGTAAACAGCCATTGAAAATTTTCAAAAATAAGGTTGATTTCTTAAGAAATTTCAAGAAATATGAAGTAGTATTTCAGAAGATGTAATTGACAAATATTTCCATTTATGCCTCTCAGGTGCGTCAAAATCATTCGCCAAAATGGGTATGCTACTGAATATTAACAGAACATTATTATTTTTTGTTCACCATAGTTTTGTTTTTATTGCTGTTCCCTAAATTTAGTAAATAAATTCATATTCTCAACAAAATAAGATATTTTTTTTCATATACCCATGATGTACTTAAAAACTAATAAGTAATTGGAAATATATATCAATAATAGAAAACAAAATATGACATAATGAATATACAATGCATAAATATTTGTTAGTAGTTCCTTTAATTTTGTTCGGTACTGTATCTACAATCACCTTCAAATATTTAATTTTTTCCTCCACTTCCAGTTGTTGACCATCCATTTTTTTTTTCATTTTTGAGTTCTTGAAAATTCTATACAAATTCCAGTTACCTTATCACTATAAATTTAGTTTTTGACACCTCAGTTTTTTATTTTATTTGTTACCAACCAATCGCACTATCATCAAGCTTATGTTACAGTAAATCAGATACTTCTTCATAGTTTGTTCGAGAGCAGTATATTACTGTCACTAGCAAATTAACGAAGCCTCAATTTTCTCATAACACTCGAAATGTCAATCAACAAAGAACCTAATATGAGGCTTTGAGAATAACAGTGAAGTAACTAATACATTTTTCGAAATTAATTAATCGTAATAAATACGTTTGAAGAAAGATCAACTTTACGAGATGAAAATTTTAATGTAACTCTAAATCCCACTGAAACTGAAATAGTTAATATCATGGATGATTATAATGCTTTCCAAATTAGCCTGAAAAACTTTAAACAAATGTTCCTCTGAATTTTTCACTTACACCACTGTAATTCTCTCATCTCAGTTGCTCCCCTGGAACACCCATATTAATATTTATCTCGAAAGAAACCACTTCTCTTCCTAATTGTTAAGTACCTCCTTAATCATGAGTGCATTGTACTTCGGAAACCACAGTAATAAAGTTTACCTAATAATATTTCTCTCTCTCTATCAACAGTCTCAAAAGCTCTATTTAGATCTTTATCATATAATTTCTTTCCAATCTGGAGTATATACTGCAATTCAGTTTCACAGCTATAGTCCTCTCAATATCCAGACTGATAGCCACACAGAATTCCATTTGTTCAATGAAATCCAAAAGCTGCAAAAAAACCCACATGCTCAACACTTTGTAGCAGGCAACAGATTGATTGGTCTAATCTTTCAACAGATATCTGAACTAATCTTCTTTCAAGTAGGTACAATAATAGACACCTTTAGTCCTCAAGGAACTACCTATACTTCCATTAATTAGTTGATTATGTGCAAAAGTATCAGATGATTCCTCAAAGAAATCATAAGAACTACACTTCCTTGCCGATCCAAGAACCACCTTTCAGAAATCGCCTTTTTCCAATAGCTTGAAGTCTTCTATAATATTTTAAATTGGGGGCTTTAATTTCTCTGGTCTTCAGAGTCTATTGACTAATTATATAATACTAACAAGTAGATTTTCTATTGGAAATTTCATGTCACCATAATCTCTTTGGTTCTAAACATTGGGTAGAATACTTTACTAAGCGAAATATTAAAATATCTGCTCGTAAATTAGAATCACCCTGTGTTGTATGGCAATATTGCCGGAATGTCAAATCAAATATGTGAGGAATTTGGTATAGAGGAAGTTGTACAACGGCCAATCTATATCATACTATTTAAATCATGTCGAATTAATAGAAAATAAACTTATTAATTTTTCCAAAAAAGTGAGATTATTTATGGTATGGCCATGTACCCAAGAAGACCTGAAATCAACCCTTTTTATTGAAATTTTTATGAAATAGTAACCAAAAATATTTAGTTGAAATTTCCTTTACAAGTATAAATTAAGTCAGTGTAAAAAAGAAATATTTTTTATTTAACAAAAAAAAATTAAAAATACAGAAAATTCTATTCAAAAAATGCATTTTCATTAGTTTCATTTTTATTTTCTTAATTTTAAAATTGCAAAAAAAAAACTAACCCCGCGAATGATCGTTGTACGATGACTACATGTTGCTTTATTTTTAAATTTTTTTTGCGTATTGCATGGTGTACAGTTAAAAGCTAAATGATATACAGCACTACTAAAATAAATGATCAAACTTTTGTTGTGTTTACCAAACTTTTTTTTTTTTCAAATTTAGTATACAGTGAACACTTGTTTAAAATTAAATCTGCCACATTTTAAATTATGTTTAAGATTGTTGTGAGAGATGTGGACCTGATAACTCTTATTTATAATTATGTGCCTCTGTTAATCTCTAGCAGGGTTGACACTGGAAATCATAAGCCTTCTCGATGAAAACATTAAATTACGAACATCTGTTGATTCAAAAGTATCCTTGCCTTTAGATAGATACGGTATCATTCCATCTCTTGTCTTATAATGCATAGGTATATATTCCTTGGGTCAAAATAATTAAAACAAAATTATATAAACTTGTCAAAATGCAAGTTAGAAAAGAAAACATGTTTAAATTCGTACGGGGGTACATTCTACATACATGAAGGAAGCCCACATTATAAAAAGGAAATTCGCTGTCTTGTGGATATTCATAATTAAATAAACAGCAGGATGTTGTCCTTCCACAAAATTGTTTTATTTATTTAGCGACTGGTTTTGACCACTCAGGTCATCATCAAGCTAAAAACATGTATTACATTATAAAAGAAATCAAACAAATTCAATAAAACACAACAAATACCTGAACGTGTGTTCCGGGCAACGTGAACACAGTACTAAAGAATAAGTTAATGTTGGTTAGTACCAACATTAGGATGAGGGATGGAACCGGTGGGAAGTGAATGAAACATAGGATTAGATGAAAGGTTTTGCGACTCGTTACGATTGTGGTTAGAATTGGCATGGAAGCTAAGGTTTATCTCCAGATTCTCCGCGATATGTGACCTTACTGTTATTAAATCCTACGGCGGTCTCTTTCAGTTTTAAATATTCCCAATTACAGAACCTTCCTCTAAGATCCCGTTATCCGGCAACCTCCCCTATGATTTCTTCAAATTATTACAATCCATGTCCGATAACATCATCATCAGTTTCACCCGTTCCCTTTGCAGCATACTGGTGAGAAACAAGAATCCAATAGACCCCAAAACCAGTAGTGGGGTATATATGCTCCTCTGTGAATGTGGAGCTAACTGTATTGGACAGACTGGTCGGTCATTTCAGACTAGATATAAGGAGCACATTTGGTACATCCAGAATAATACCGACAGGTCAAGTTTTGCCACAATCCTGATCCAGAAAATATGTTCATCTTACATCTGCTCCCTAAGGCCATAAACTCTATATTGCGGATAATCTGGAGATATACCTTAGCTTCCATGCCAAACAGGTCGCAAAACCTTTCATCTAATCCTGTGGTTCATTTACGTCCTACCGGTTCCATCCCTTATCCTAATGTTGGTACTAACCAACATTAGCTTATTTTTTAGTGCTGTGTTCACGTTGCCTGGAACACACGTTCAGGTATTTGTTTTGTTTTATTGAATTTATTTGATTTCTGTTATAATGTAGTAGAAGTTTTTAGCTTGATGATGACCTGAATGGTCGAAACCGGTCACTAAAGGTCACTAAATAAATTATACAATTTTCTGGAAGGACAACATCCTGTTTTTTATTTAATTAGAGATGTATTGAGGCTGAAACTGATGGAACACAAGGCCTGCAAAAGGGCTGTAGGGCCATAGGATGCAAGGATGGAAATCAAATCAATAACAAAATATTTGATTTCTTTTGTTAAAGTTAATTTTCTTTCCATAGCTCTATGTCCGTTTGCTGAATTGTTCTTAAAGAGTCCGTTGAGAAGGTGAAACAAGATGCTGCAAAACTAGTGGACAGCAAGAATACTTTCTTTCGATGCTTTCATTTATTTTTGCGACTGACTGTTTTAAGAACTTCAAACTCTTTCAATTTTTGATCTCTTAAGAACTTTATAAACTCTTTGCAAATTTTGATTAGTGAAAATTCTGATTAGAAAACTAGGTGGAACTGTCTGAACGTTCTTTCATCAATCACAAATATATTGATATCAGCATTCGAATAACGCATTATAGTTTGCTTGCAAATACGCTACAGATAATTGCTATTGAATGCATAGCATTAACGGATTTGCATGACCTGTTGTTTTTGTAGCTTGGTGTGCTCTTCTGAGTATAAACTTACAACTTAACCAATTTCCTCTTACATGCAGCGTTCTGTGTATCCCCGATATTAGCCACAAGCCCAAATACTCTCACTGTCCCAGGTGAGTTCCGTAAGTTACATTTTTTTCTATTATTTTTGGAACATTTTGTTCGACAAGCGTCGAAAAATAACCAATTCTATTCCGACATCAGAAAGATTAAAATTCAAAATTGCTCCTTGTGGATGAGCTTTTTTCCCTTATGAATTTTTAAATTTAAATTGCAGGCTTTATGTGTACTGATGTTTTCTTTTTCTAATATATTATTTTTGGTTTTTAGCTATGCATCAACGTATTCCATCTCCTCGGGAACTGCAAGTTCATACTCAAAACATTATGCAGCGCGCTCTCATCAAGAAGAAACTAGAGGAACAACAAGAGAATTATAGGAAGAAGCAGGAAATGCAACAACGGGGTCAGAGCCCTGGTGGAGGCGTATCGCCAGCAAAAAACATTTCATCACCTACACCACTTGCGTTCACTCCAACGTCTGTACTACGTAAAATGACTGCTGACAAGGAAGAAGGTAAGCCTATACTTTTTCAGTTTTTTTGTTATAATAATGAATTTATTTATTTAAGAAATCTTATTGAGTTAGAATAAATAGTTTCTTGTCTGAAACATATTGTTAATATAGCAGAGTTCCACAGGGATCAGTTTTAGGTCCTCTTCTGTGCTCCTCATATATTAGTTATCTCTAAAAAAAACATAAATACAAATCTTCTGTAACCCAAACATTCAGTCCTTTGAACGACAGATGGATTAACAGATAATTGAAGATTGAAATGGGGCACCTTAGCTCCAATAGTCTCTATCTCATTTAGTTAATTAATAACAACACGCATATCAAAGCAGAAGACCTACAAATCAAACCTGCCCAAAACATCCATTGGCCTCTGCTGTGCCTCACTCAAATCATCATGCTATACCACAGTTGACGTATCATTATCCTATTAAATAATAAAATTATTTAAAATCGAGACTAGATCATTAATGAATAGAAAAACATCACGTTGCCAAAAATGGAGTCTTACAGAAAAGATGTAGTTTAGCCATGTTTAATCAAGAAGTGGAGGTGTAGGACACTGATAAATTTTAGTAGAGGACTTTGTTTCAGTCATAAAATCGTTTAAGAGTGATGGTCTTTTTCTTATAGGTGGAAAAGACTCAAACAAAACCAGCGATGGTCAGACTAAGCTTCCGCAAGGTCGTGCCGTTACAGGCATGAAACCACAAGCTCAACCCCAACCTCAACCCCCGCCTCAACAACCTCCTCTTCAACAATGGAACAATCAATACCAACAGATGAAGCAGCCTGGTATGTCCGTAATCAAGTAGCTTTGTAGCTGTTTTAGCTGGAAGTAGTCTCTAATATTAGCTGCTTGATTAGTAGAAGATCCTCATTAAATCTGCATTGTTTTTGTATTGAAGTGTACTGTTGATAGCAAAACGTTACACAAGAAAGTCCCTAGGTCCCAATTACAGTTCCTTGAAGTGCACATTACCAGGTCTTTTCAATTTGGGTATTTTTATTCCTTTTTTACTACTAATTTTAATTGCTGTTGTGGCTTTCTCTGCATAATATAAATTTCTGGTGCTTTACTTGCTTTTTCTCACTCTACTGTATCAAAATTTTGCTTAATAATTCCTTGTTCTTCCACAGGTCGACCAATCGTAAAAGCCAACACCAATTTTCAGCACCCTAGTACCCAGCAACAGGAGCAATTTTTCCAGCAGCAACAAAGACTATATAATCATCCTCAACAGCAGCGCAAACCTGGCAGTCAACAGTTTCCTGGCGGAAATGCCTCTGGCCAGTTTCAACAGCCGTTTTCGAACCAACAGTACAACCAACTCACTCAGCAGCAACTTCGAGCTCAACATCAACAGCAGCAGCATGTACGTTCGCAACACCAACAACCTCAACAACAAGGATTTGGTGGACAAGGTGGTCTCAACTGGCAACAAATGTTGCATGGACAGAACTATGGTAAGTTGTGGCACTATTTTTTTAATTGTGTCCACTTTTGCATTTTTCCATCGTGGAACTAACTGTGTTAGTAAAATAAAGACTTTTTGGCATTAATAATTTAACTGATGAAATTTTTCTTTACAGATAGCAGAAACAATATGCAAGTGGGTCGTCCAGAAACCCAAGGAGGAGATCTCTCGCCCACTAGTAATCAGTTGGCCCGCTGGTTCTCTCCAGAACTACTTGAAAGAGCTCGCAAAGGCAAAGTCCCCAATTTGCCAAATGCCACCATGGCCTTGCACGCCATGAGCCTGGAAGATATTGAACGCCAAGCTGCAACACCAGCTGTTCATAATTAGCGCCTATAATCCCTATTGTACCTGTCTTTTCACCACTTTTAGGTAAGTCAAAGATCTTTTTCCTACGTTGCATTTGTGAAGATAGGGGGGAGGGGGGGAATTTAAAATCCATGTTTGATTAAACCCACTTCTCTCTTCAATTCAAAATATGTCTCACTTAAGAAGGAAGACTGGTATAGACACGGCCGTTTATTCAAGAATTTTTTGTAAAGAAATGGAAGAGGAGCTACTTTAATCGAGATAAAAGTACATCATATTATTGACAATAAAAGGTATATATATACAAAAAATTTGTCGGAAAAATTCAAAATGACGGCGCAGGAGTTGCTCGAATTTGTACCGTGCAACGCCCAGGCCATACTAATTGACTAAATTAAAAAAAACCGTTTTTTCGTTACGTTCATACGCAAAAAAGAATCGAAAATTAAAAATTCAGGACAATTTTGAAAAAAATCACCCTTTTATAAACAAATTGCAAAAAACAATATTTATTATTTATATTTTAATGTAACTTAAGTTTCATGCAAGTCTATTTGGCCAAGAAATCGAGAGGTTAAGCATTCACGCGCACGGTCGTATACCTGCGCTGGGTACCGTTCGTAGCGGGTCACGTTGATGACTCTGTAAATAGAATTGGGGCTTAATTTTGGTTTTATAATTTTAGGAACATATTATCCTGATGTTAAATGAATTTTCTAAGCAATAAAAGAAAGTGCCCAAAAGTTTATACCAGTCTCCCCCCCTTAAACTTGTCATATTTCTTGCCGTCACGTTGATATCATCTGCATGTAAATTGTCCCGCGTACGTTAATTGTGATTCATCGCATGCATCTTTCCTGCATCGAATTAAATAACATTGATGAAAGTGGATCATCCAGTGTCTGTCCCAGGTTTTTTTTAGAATCTCTCTGTTCGTATCCTATCAAATCTATTGATGCTACGTCTCCTGCAGAGTGATCCTTATGAGTTTTATCAGTATGGATGGTATGTCAAAATTCATCTGCGTTTCTCAGATATACTTTTTTCTCACAGTATCATAAGCGTTTCCAAAGTCTATATACATTTGAAACGCCTCAAATCTATATTACAAGCATTTTTCCAGAATTGTTCTAACTGTAAATATCTGGTCAAAAGTAGACCTATTCCTTCTGTAATCTGCCTGGTTTTCTCCTAAAATGACATCATTATCTTGCGAACCAATTTTGGCATTTATTATCTTTTACACCTCTCCCAACATTGATAAATCTCTGTAAGCCAATATTTCACTAGAAAATAATATTGTACATCTTGCCCATATACAGGAGCTATCTTTTTGTGAAAACTTTTTAAGGAATAAATCCTCAAATCCTATAAGCTACATAATTTAGGTAAAACTTTATATA